>JAJOOS010013120.1:0-21179 GCA_029582725.1 Solanum chiquidenum
ATTGTATAAAGTTTTAAATTTTCCTATATTTTCAATTATCCTATGTTCATGATATGATAAGGGCTTGTATGAGACCCCTTCGGGGTCAAGTACGCCATGTTACTTCTAGGGGGAACCCCTGGGTCGTAACAAAATGTTTTTGTTGGAAATCTATTTCAAAAGAAAAGCATAAATTTGTGATTTTCTAATTATATTTTTTTTGAGACAAACATCTCTTGATTTTCTACTTCATCAGTTTGAAGGATTAGAAAACATCACTGAATAAAAACAATGTTTTACTTTTGATTTCCGTAGATTAAAATCTCTTGATTTTGTACTTCGTCTAAAATTGAAACTGATGTGAAGTCATAAAAACTTCATGAAGAATATGAAATCTTCATCGTTAACTATAAACAAGTTGTACAATGTTTCATTCTTTATTTTTAGTATTCTAAATACAAATTGTTATGTCTAATTCAAAAGGGAAAAAAATACTAGTGACATAAAGGCAATGATTTTGTGCCTGCAATACGTGCGTCTATGGAATGAAATTTGACATTTCCAAGATTATCAAAGAGAATTGAAGAACTGTAGTTATTATGTAGAATTGTAAACACCCCAGAGTCGAAAGAGGGTAATAAGGCAAATTCCAGGAAGTTGCAGGTGCCCATTCATTCCCTGTGTGCCCTTCTTCCCCCAATTCTTCCCATTCTACCAAGGAATTCTCTATAATAATTCATAAATCTAGATCGGCTAATTATTCTCGGATAGCACCTACCCCAGTAGAGATTTCTCGATTGCAAAATGTATCAAAACCCTAGGTAGTAAAAAAAAGGGGGATTTTATATTTCCAAGGTTGGATTTCATAATTGAATAAACCTCGTAATCGTATGAAAGTAAGATTTTTAGTTATGGGCGTAGCAAAAGAAAAATTGGGATAGGATTCTATAGGATCTCCCCCCCCCCCCCTTCAAAATCGAACGTGAAAGGAACGTATTTTGGTCCACGAACTGGTCACCGCCCAGAATCCTCATAGGCCATGAACCACAGCCTGACCAATGGACTGTCGGTCAGACCACTATTCATGGTCTAGTTCCCGTAGGTCAAGGGCCCAAAGAGCAAGTTTCTGACCACGAACGATGGTCGTGCAGGACGGTCCATTCGTCCCATCCACGGCCCGTTGTCAATGGTCCATGGACAGAGGATTATAAATTAAGTCTAGGGGCAGTTGAGTCTTTTTCTAATTATTTTATGTCTATACTACTTTGTTTCACCCTTCACTAAGACCCCTATATAAGTGATTCCAACCCCAAAATTAGTTCATTCTCTTCAAATTCAAAAAAAAAGAACTCTCATATAATTCTCTCTCTAGAAAGCTTGAAGAATAAGGATTCAACCTAGGGTTTCCAGTCAAGTCTCAATTCCTCCATTCAAGATAAGCAATTGGCTTTGAGGTATGATAGTTTTCATTCATGGAGTTCCCAAGTTTTTTCTATTTTTGAAGATAAAAATCCCTAATTGAGTTAGGATTTCTTCAATGATCATGGTTTCTTTTTATTATTGATTTAAATGATTGAATTATGATCTCTTATGCATGAATTGATGAAATACCATGATTTTATGATGATTTCCCCATGAACCCATGTAATCCCCATGTTTTTCAATTTATGATCATATGATGTGGGATTTATAAAGGAAGTGCTTTATGAAATCAAGCATGTATTGATTGAGTTACATGAATTTATGATGAAATCTATATCTAACCCATGTTTTCTAAATATTGATGATTGAAAGTGGGTTTTGAACCTTGAAAGTTAAATTATAGAATTTTGCATGATCTTATGAAATCTATACAAATGTTTTAAGGATGCTTTGAAAGTAAAGTATCAATATTGTTAATGTTGTTGCTGTTTCGTTGAAAGGATTTATCATATACAAATGAAAACATGATGTGAAAGGGTTTCTCACATAATAAGGATTCTAGGGTTGAAAATCTTCTCACCTAATTGAATAAAAGGTTAAGACCTATCGTAATGAAACCTAGCTTGGATTGGTTATTGAATGATACCTTTCAATGGATAATGACTTAGCTTAGATTGGAAAGATGATGTGCCCTTCAATTGATAATAAGAACAAGTAAGAAATGACTATTCTATGGGATTTATGCTTAGCACCGAGAGTATTGAGATGGAAGCTCTCCTATTAGTAGAGGTCGGGTTTCTAGAAGAAATCTCCTTATCCCTTACATATGTGCCCTCATAGGATGATTGTCTAGAGAGACATTAACTAGTGTATCCACTTAAGTCAGAAGTTCATGGTCCTTACCTTGGTATGTAGGACAACCCTTTTTCGGTGTGGGAGACACTAGGGGATCATGTTATAGCTCAAATGGTCTGTATATCGGTTAAGGCTACCTCCCATGTTATTAATGAACTAAGGTTAGTTTAAGAAGTATCTCATATGTGTTCAAAGTTTTAAATGATGATTATCTTGCATTGACCATGTATTATGACTTATGTTTTCTAACCCTTTTATATCATGTTTTAGTTTGGTCAATTGCATGTCATGAAATGTCCTCTATTAGCATAATTTAAAATTTTTATGCATAGATATCATACTTGGTACATTGTTTTGTACTAACACATACTCTTTCCTACATTTCCCCTAATGTAGGGTACGATAGTCAGGTTTCTCAGTTTCGTGGCAAGTGGTTGATTTTGATATGCCAAACTTTAGTGAGTCCTCATGCTTCGAGGATGAACTTTATTTGGTTTTAGTTTTTCCTGGTATTTTAGTTTTGTACATGATATATGGGCTAGGCCCAATTTTATTCTATTAAATTCTATGGCTATTGAGGCAAGTGTTTTAGACTTCCGTTTTTTTTTATAAAACTATTGGACTTGAAATGTTGTTTTACTTCTATTATTCTATTTATTATGTTCATCATAGCACAAGGTTTAGAATGGTCCTAGGATGTCTCATAAGCCACGTCTAGTAGAGTCTTGTTCATGAGTTTGAAGCGCGCCACATTTATGCATGAGAGGCTACAAGATGTTTAGGGAACTCCACTTATTTCATCACTCTAAAGTAGTGTGATAGAGTTTAACTCTATAAGGTCTCTCTTCTAATCCTTATCTGATGTTCTACAGGACATGGCTACTCGAAGAGCTTATGATAGAAGGAATGTGATGGAGAATGCAGAAGAAGAAGCTTGTGACAAAGCTTCTAAAGTTATGACTGATCTTTTGGCCGAGCAAAAGACTAATGTAGAGTTTAGGGCTGCTTTTGAAGTGTTGGTTCAAGCAGTGACGGCCCAAGCCAATAGGGAGGTTGCGGTTCCCGTGAACCCAAATGTGGGTAAAATGGCATCTACAGTGAGGGACTTCACTAGGATGAATCCTCCAGAGTTTCATGATTCTATGGTTGAGGGAGATCCTCAAGATTTCATTGATGAGGTTTATAAGGTCTTGATGATCATGGGAGTTATATCGGTGGAAAAGGCGGAATTGTCCGCTTATCAACTAAAAGGTATTGCTCAAACTTGGTTTCACCAATGGATAAAAGGGAGACCAGAAGATGTGGGTCCTTTTGATTGGGAGAAGTTTAAGGCTGCTTTTTTTGATAGGTTCTTTATCGTTGAGATGAAGGGAGCAAAGGTTTTTGAGTTCATCAACCTTCATTAAGGATGTATGAGTGTAAGGGAATATGCTTTGAAGTTCACTTAATTGTCTAGGTATGCTCCAATAATGGTTACCAATCCAAGGGAAATAGTGAGTAGATTCATTTCGGGTGTGCTTGAATGGTGGTTAAAGAGTGTCGTACCTCCATGCTCATCAATGACATGGACATCTCTCATCTCAAGGTTCATGCTCAACAGATTGAAGAGGAAAAACTCAAGGAAAAGTCTAGAGAAGGAAAGAGAGCTAAGACTGGTGATGGTAATTTTTCTTATGCAAGGTCCGATGGACATGGTCGTTCTAGGTTTCGACAATGGTTTTCGGGTATAGGCTCCTCCAATTATCCTCCAACCCTCAACAAAGATTGGGTATCCAACCCTAAGCCTCAAGGAGGGAATGGTAGTATATCTTCATTACCTATGTCTACTTGTACTAGGTGTGGAAAGAAGCACAAGGGTAAGTTCCTAGCCAGCACGGATGGTTGCTTCAGTTGTGGTAAGAGTGGTCATAAAATGAGATATTGCCTAATGATTATGGCTAAAGTAAGAGAGGGCAATCAAGCTCCTCCTAATGGTTCCAGTTTGAATGTTCCCAAACAAAACCGATTCTATTCACTTCAAACTCGTGGTGAACAATACGGTTCTCCTGATATGGTTAACGGTATGTTGAAAGTTTTCCAACTTGATGTTTATGATTTACTTGAACCCGGTTCTACCTTGTGTTTTGTGAAGCCATATGTGGTTAGGAGGTTTGATGTTCTTCCGGATGTGTTGTTAGATCCTTTTTCTGTTTCTACTCATGTTGGTGATTCCATTGTGGCTAAGATGGTCTATAGAAAGTGTCCCGTCTCCTTGTCCCATAGAGTTACTCTTGTTGACTTGGTAGATCTCTATATGCTAGATTTTGATGTTATCCTTTGTATGGACTGACTGCACTCATGTTATGCTTCTATTGATATTAGAACTCATGTAGTCAAGTTTCAGTTCCCAAATGAGCCTGTCCTAGAGTTAAAGGGGGGAATTCTATGCCTAAGGGTCAGTTTGTCTCTTGTCTTAAAGCTAGAAAGATGATTTCTAAGGGTTGCATCTACCATCTAGTTAGGGTGAGAGATGCAGATTCTGAAACCCCTAGTCTTGAGCCGATCCCTATTGTTAATGAGTTTCTAAAAGTGTTCCTAGATAATTTATTTAGTATTCCTCCCGAAAGGGAAATAGACTTCGGTATTCACCTTCTCCCAGATACACAACCTATTTCTATTCCTACTTACCGTATAGCCCCGACAGAACTTAGGAGGTTAAAGAACAATTGAAAGATTTATTGGATAAAGGTTTCATTCGACCGAGTAACTCTCCATAGGGTTCTCTAGTTTTGTTTGTTCGAAAGAACGATGGTTCTCTTCATGTGTGTATTGACTATCGTCATTTGAAAAAGGTGACTATTAATAATAAGTACCCTTTCCCAAGGACAGATGACTTGGTTTACCAACTTCAAGGAGCAAGTTACTTTTCCAAGATTAACCTTAGGTGGGGTTACCACCAATTGAGGGTTAAAGAAGATGTTATTTTGAAGGTTGCTTTTCTAACTCGGTATGGTCATTATAAAATTTTAGTAATGTCGTTTGTGTTGACTAATGCTCCTACGATGTTTATGGATTTGATGAATAGGGTGTTTAGACAATACCTTGCCATGTTTTTCATTGTGTTCATTGATGATATAATGATCAATTTGAGAAGTGAGAATGAGCACATTGATCATTCTGATGATTGTGTTGCAAATTATTAAGGACCAACAACTCTTTTATAATTTTAGGAAATGTGAGTTTTGGCTAAGTCACCGTAGATTTCCTTGGCAATGTTTTTTTAAGTAAGGGTATTGAGGTAGATCCTAAGAAGATGAATGTGGTTAAGAGTTGTCCTAGACCTCTAACTCCTTTGGATATTAAAAGTTTCTTAGGTTTAGCCGGTTAATATAGAAGGTTCGTTGAAGGATTGTCTTCAAATGCCTCTCCTTTACTGGCTTTACCTCAAAAGAAAGCTTAGTTTATATGGTCTGAAACATATGATAAGAGTTTGGAAGAGTTGAAATATAGACTTACTTCAGCTTCGGTGTTGACCTTACCGGAAGGGACCAATAGTTTTGTGGTTTATTGTTATGCCTCGAGAATTAGGTTAGTGTGTGTGCTTATGCAAAATCAGAAAATCATTGCCTATGCCTCAAGGAAACTTAATATTCATGATAAGAATTACCCTACCTATGATCTTGAACTAGCGGCAATTATTTTTGCCTTAAAGATTTGGAGGCATTATTTATATGGTGTACATATAGATGTGTTTACCGACCACAAGAGTTTGCAAGATGTTCTTAATTAGAAGGATCTAAATCTTCGCCAAAGAAAGTGGCTTGAACTATTGAAACATTATGACATGAGTGTTCTCTATCACCCTGGTAAGGCAAATGTGGTGGCAGATGCTCTTACTCGGTTAGCAATGGTAGTGTTGCTCATATTGAAGAAGAAAAGAAAGAGTTGATTTGAGATGTTCACAAATTGGCCCGATTGGGTGTTCGGTTAGTGGACTCTACCAAGGGTGGTGTTATGGTCCACAATGGTTACAAATCATCTTTAGTGGCAGATGTGAAAATAAAGCAAGGTGTTGACCCAATTTTGGTCGACTTAAAAGAAGTGGTGATTAAGAAATCTGTTGAGGCTTTCTCCCAAGGGGGAGATGGTGTCCTTAGAGATCAAGGTCATTTGTGTGTTCCAAATGTTTATGACTTGAGGGAACATATCTTGTTAGAAGCCCATAGTTGGTGGTATTTCATTCACCCAAGAACCACCAAGATGTACTATGATTTACTGGAAGTCTATTAGTGGAATGGGATGAAAAAAATTATTGCGGAATTTGTGACTAAGTTCCCTAATTGTCAACAAGTGAAAGTTGAGCATCAGAAACAAGGAGGTTTATCCCAAGACATTAACACTCCTACTTGGAAGTGGGAAGATGTGAATATGGACTTCATTGTTAGTTTGCCTCGCACTATGCGACAACATGACTTGATTTGGGTTATAGTAGATTGGAGGACAAAATCAGCTCATTTCCTTCCCGTCAAGGTTTCCTATTCGTAGGAGGACTATGCGAAGTTGTACTTGAGAGAAATTGTAAAGTTGAATGGAGTGCCTTTGTCAATTATTTCTGATAGTGGTACCCAATTCACTTCTCAGTTTTGGAAGTCTTTCCAAAAGGGTCACGGTACTCGTGTTAAGCTTTGTACGTCCTTTCATCCCAAACCGATGGGCAAGCGGAGCGTATTATCCAAAGTTTGGAAGATATGTCCAGGGCTTGTGTGATTTATTTTAAAGGTAATTGGGATGACCATTTCTCATTGATTTTGTTTGCATATAACAATAACTATAACTCGAGTATTGATATGGCTCCATTTGAGGCATTATCTGGTAAGAGGTGTAGATCTCCTATAGGATGGTTCGAGGTGGGTGAAGTATCCCTAATAGGTCCCGAGTTAGTGCATGAGGCCATAGAGATGGTTCGCCTGATTAGAGAAAGGCTGAAAAAGGCTCAAAGTAGGCAGAAGTCATATATCGATGTAAGGAGAAGAGATCTTGAGTTTGATGGTCATGATTGGATTTATTTGAAAATATCACCCATGAAGGTGTAATGATGTGTAACACCCCGACTTTTCAAAACGTCTAAATTAACTCGTATCTTCGTGGAAAGATAAGGAGGGTGGGTAATAAATTAAAAATGATGTGGTATGTATTATTTTAAGTGTTCAAGGGTCGAATCTCAAGTTTTGAAGTTAAGTAAGTGGCAAAATAAAAGTTGGCGAAAGTTATCGTAAGTTCCTTTTTAAAGATTTCTCTGAAATTTGGGTCAAATGTATTGGATGTTTTCTTCCAATATATAAAGATCTAGAAGGCCTATTACCCATTAAATCGAAGGCCTACGAGTCTAGTTTCCAATGCACAAAACCCCGTATCAAACCGACATTAGAGTAAAACGTTATGAGGGTTTTACTAGGGACTGCTGGGGCAGAATCCGGGTCGGGTCGGGTCAAAAATATGGTATGTCAGCTTATTTGACGTTTTAAGCCATGAAAACATTTCATTTCAGTTCCAAACCAGAGAGAAAGCTTGAGAGAGGGTTCCTATGGAGTTCTACAATGATGAAGGTTAGTTTTTGATGATTTCTACCATTAAACATTTCCCCCGTGCCTAGTAACGTAATCCCTACACGTGGCAATCATTTTTCCCTTCTATTAGCTGCGTTTGGAGCTGGTTTTTGAAGATACAAATTTGTAGTTATTGGTGTTTCTTCAAGGTTTAAACTTGGTTAACTAAGGTAATCATCTTGGAACTGTTTTATGATTGTTTTTATGAATTTCTACGGACGTTTCGATAAGTTGGGACAATATGGAAAATCTGCCGATTTAAGATTAATTATGAACTGTTTATAGGTGTGCACCAGCTGTGTATATATAGTATTTGCAAAGCTTAGGACATAAGGAATAACTTTCGTGAAGGAACTACGGTCTTTCGAGCGTTCATTGGAAAGATCTATTAAGGTTATTCCCTTCGTTCGACATATTTCCTTAGAGGTAGTTAACGTTGGTGATCTTGTAGATCTAATTTTTAGTGGTTGGCTGATTGGGTGGTTATAAACCCTCATTTTAGGGACTCATAATCTGTTAAGAAAGACCCTAAGTTAGGAACGACTTGGAGATTATTCATACATATTGTTTATAGCTAAATTGCTCGCCTTTAGCCTATTCAATTATTTGTTGTCTCCCTTGGGGCTATTGTGGTTAGTTGTTGAGCTATGAACTGCTTATGTGGGCTATGATCTTGTCTAATAGGACTATATTATTACCAAAAAGGGCTATGTGTTGCCCACAGAGCTATATTGTAGCCAAAGAGGGTTATGTGTTGCCTACGGGGCTATTTTGACGCCAAAGAGGGCTATGTGTTTCCCACGGGTTATATTGATGCCAAAGAGTGTTATGTGTTGCCTACGGGGCTATTCTGATGCCAAATAGGGCTATGTGTTGCCTACAGGGCTGTATTGATGCAAAAGAGGGCTATGTGCAGCCCACAGAACTATGATGTTTCCTAAGAGGGCTATGTGATGCCTATGGGGTTATATCTTTGCCAAAAAGGGCTATGTGATGTCTTACAAAGACAAAGGGCTACCGATATGGTTATGTAGATTGATTTGGCACCTTTTGGGCTTATAGGGGCCTAGGTAGGTGGTATGTTATTTGTACCTGCCGAGCTTATGGTGGCTTGGTTAGGTTGATTTTTTATCATTTTTGTATTTTTAGATTCAGTAGTGGGTTAGCATGCTTATTTAAAATTTTAGTTTCCTTACGTGATTGTTTTTGGTATATTATGATACTTGCTCATTTAGTCTATAGCCTTTCATACTCTGTACATTATTTTGTATTGACGCCCCATTGCCTTGGGGGCGCTGCATTCATGCATGCAGGTGCCGACAGATGACCTTGTAGACCTCCTCAGCAGGATTGACCTCTATCTGATTGGCTAGCCCCTTTCCTCCGGAGCTGCCAGAGTTAGGAGGTTTGTTACCTTTTATTGTATATATCTTTATGGGTAGGCTGGGGCCCTATCCCGCCAATCTTTACTACTCTTAGAGGCTTGCAGACTAGTGTGTGAAGTGTATAGCTACGTTATAGCCATACTTGCCTAGGTTGTTGCTTTGCTGAAGCTTGTGAGTTGTTTGATGTACTGTATTGATATATTCCTGCTTTTAGTTTTGGTATAGATATCATGTTGGCCTCGACGGCCCAATCATGACTTTTGTGCTAGTTGGCTATTTATTTATACGATCTCCTGGGAGTAGTTGTTTCTTTTATAGATCAGTAGACAGGGGCCTTGCCGACCGAGGGCTTAGTTTTAAGCCGAGATATACTTGTTTGTTTCCACGATTGCGTGTGGCTGCCATGCGCTACTAGCAAATGGTTCAGCAGGGTCGGATCGGGCTTGAGTTTTGGCATTAGGAGACAGTTGTGCCCCTCGAGTTTAGGGAGTGACATGAGGTTTGGTAAGAAAAGGAAACTTAGTCCCCGATATTTAGGCCCATATCAGATTTTGAGGCGTTAGTAAGATTGCTTATGAGCTAGAGTTGCCAAATGGGTTGGTATCAGTGCATCTGGATTCCATGTCTCTGTGATGAAGAAATGTGTTGGTGATCCAACATCGATAGTTCCCTTAGAAGGTTTGGTAGTTAAGGAGAATCTTTCTTATGAGGATGTTCCGATTGAGATTTTAGACCGGCAAGTCAAGAGGTTAAGAAATAAAGAAATAGCTTTCGTGAAAGTGTTGTGGGGGAATCAATTAGTTGAGGGTGCTACTTGGGAGGCCGCGACCAATATGATGTCCCGATAACCTCATCTCTTTCCTTCTACTCCTAGCTTGAGTTTATGAGTTCCTTATAGTTTGTTCTTTTTTTTTGGTGTCATGTGTCTTATATGTTTCCATGATTTCCTTACGATTCATGATTTATGAAAAGTTCATGTTTTGAGAAAATTAGTCAATTTGATTGATTTTTACATGTTTATGTGCACATCAGTATGAATTGCATGTAGACTACTTTATATGATGTTGCGAACATGTCTTTAGCTTGGAGATGATGTTTCTTCCTCGGATTTATGCATTTAAGTATGTCTTTAGCTTGGAGTTGATGTTTCCTCCTTGGATGTTAGCTTGGAGTTGATGTCTCCCCCTCGGATATGTGTATTGCATGCATGATGGGCTGTTAGATTTAGTTCCAGCCCTCTTATGATGTTTTGATTACGTCCTAGTTTAGAGTCGATGGTTCCTCCTTGGTTGTATGAATTTAGATGAAGTTGCATTGATGGTTGGGTTGTTAGTTCCTCGCATACTTTTATCATACTAGCTTGAATCTCATTTGAGGACGAATGATCCCAAGGGGGAGATATTGTAACACCCCGGATTCAAAAAAGGGTAATAAGGCAAATTTCGAGAAGTTGTAGGTGCCAGCCATGGAGGCATACCACGGCCCGTGGCTAGGACCACATACCGTAGTTTGGTCTGTGCACTGGTAACTCCGAAGAATCCTCAGAGGCCATGAACCAAGGCCAGACCAACGGACCATCGGTCAGACCACAGTCTGTGGTCAAATGCCGGTAGGTCAAGGGCCTCGAAACCAAGTTTTTGACCACGAACGACAGTCGTGCTGGATGGCCCATCGTTAGTGTTCCCTCGTTGGAGGATTGGCAGTTACGTCTAAGGGCAGTTGGGTCTTTTCCGAATTATTTTATCTCTATACTACATCGTTTTACCCTTCAAAAAGAACCATATATAAGTGATTCCAACTCGCAAATTAGTACATTCATTTCATTCTCTTCAAATTCACCAAAAAGAAGAACTGTCAAATATTTCTCTATCTACAAAGCTTGAAGAAGAAAAAATCAACCTAAGGTTTCAAGTCAAGTCTCAATTCCTCCATTGAAGATAAGCAATTGGCTTTGAGGTATGAGAAGTTTTCATCCATGTACATTTCTTCCATTCATGGAGTTCCCAAATTCCTCTAATTTCAAAGTTACAAATCCCCAATTGAGTTAGGGTTTTCTTCATTTATCATGAGTTCTTTTGATTATTATTTTAAATGATTGAATTATGACCTCTTATGCATGAATTCATGAAATACCATGATTTTATGATGATTTCCCCATGAACCTATGTAATACCCATGTTTTCCAAGTTATGATCATATTATGTTGGATTTATAAAGGAAGAGTTTTATGAAATCAAGCATGTATTGATAGAGTTACATGCATTTATTCTTAAATTGATATCTAACCCGTGTTTTCTAAATGTTGAGTATTGAATGTGGTTTTTGAACCTTGAAAGGTAAATTATGGAATTATGCATGATCTTATGAAATCTATGCAAATGTTTTAAGGATGCTTTGAGAGTAAAGTATCAATGATGATGTTGTTGTTGTTGTGTTGTTGAAATGATTTCGCATTTACACATGAAAGGATGATTTGAAAGGTTTTCTCACATAATAAGGATTTTAGGGTTGAAAGGTCTCTTCACCTTATTGAATCAAAGGTTAAGAGATATATTAATGAAACCTAGCTTGGATTGGTTATTCAATGATACCTTTCCATGGATAATGACTTAACTTGGATTGGCAAGATTACGTGCCCTTCCATGGATAATAAGAACAAGTAAGAAATGACTATTCCGTTGGATTTATGCTTAATAACGAGAGGGTATTGAGATGGAAGCTCTCCCATTAGTAAAGGTTGGGTTTCTAGAAGAAATCTCATTATCCCTTACCTATGTGCCCCCATAGGATGATTTTTTAAATAGACATTAGCTAGTGGATCCACTTAATCTAGATGTTCATGGTCCTTACCTTGGCAAGTAGGACAATCATTTTCTGTGTGGGTGACACCAGTGGATCATGTTATAGCTCACATGGTCTATATGCCGGTTAAGGCTACTTCGGACATTAATAATGAATTAAGGTTACTTAAGAAGTATCTCATATGGGTTCAAAGGTTTAAATGATTATTAGATTGCGTTGACTATGTTTTATGACTTATGTTTTTTAACCATTTTACATCTATTTTAGCTTGGTCAATTACATGCCATGAAATGTCCTCTTTTAGAATGATTTAAATGTTTTATGCATAGCTATTGTAACACCTTGGACTCAAAATGAGGCAAAGATTAGCTTTTGGCAAAAGCTGCAGGTGCTGACCAACGTGGGCCAACCACGGACCCTGGTTGGGACCACAGACCATAGGTAGATCCGTGGCTGGGCACCTCAGGAAAACCCCTAAGTTAGGGTGATGACGGGACCTACGGACCTTAGGTCCATCAATGCCCCGTCAGTCCAGCAACCGCTGTTTGGCCAAAAATCTCTGAACATAGTGACAGACCACCAGGACAGACCGTAGGTCGATTGACGGTCCATCGGTCAGTGGTCTGTGGTTCGTGACTGGGCGGTTATTTTAGGGGTATATGGGTCTTTTCCAGTTTCAATTAGATTGAAGTGGTGTCATTTTTCCTAGACTTAGACCACCTATATAAGGGTTTTAGACCCTAAACTCACTCAATTAAGTCATTCTCTCAATTTCCAAAAGAAAACCCAAATCCTCCCTCAAATTAGCTCTCTCTAGAAGGTAGAAGAAAATGTAGGAAATTGAAGCTAGGTCAAGATCAAGTCTTCCAATCTTCAAGATTTTGTGGGCATTGTGACTAAGGTATGATGGCTTTCAATCCATGGGATCCTTCCTCCAATGAAGTCCCCTAGAATTCCATAATTTGAAGAAGATTTTCCCCAATTCTAGTTAGGGTTTCTTCCATTGCTGTGGGTTTTGATGAATGCTGATCAAATTAAGTGGATTGTGATTGTTTATGATTGAATTGATAGAACTGCATGTATTTAGGATGAAATTACAAGTACCCATGCTTATCCTATGATTTTAGAGTTGAATTGATATGTTGGGTTTGATACAATGTGAGGGAAACTCTATGGGTTTCATATTATTGATGAGTCCGAGATTTGGACTCATTTAGGGCTTTAATTAGACAAATTTAGTGTCCTCAAATGCTTATTCGTTCCATAAAGTGATGTTTAATCCTTGATTTTTAGGGATATGGAGTGAGGAAAAAAGCAAGGACACTAACATGCAAAAAGCAACAAAACAAATTGAAGAATTGAAGAAAAGCAATCCTGGTGATTGCCAAGAGTGTTTGACGAATCGTCGAATGGCTAGTTCCAGTGCCTAAAGTTCCAGTGTGCCAGCCCTGAGGGAAGAAACCATGTCAGTGACAAAAAGGAGCAGTCGGCGCATCACCGAGCAGTTCCGCAAAGCAGTAATAGATCGTCCAAAGTTACAGAACCCAAGGATGTTGAATGCGAAGGTGAAAAGGCAATGGAAGAGATCAAAGGGTGGCTCACCGAGTAGTTCGGCTAGCCCGACTTACATCGCCGAATGTCCATTAATAGCTTAATTTTGGCGACTATAAATTAGATTTTGAACATTTTAGTTAGTATCTTTTATCTATCTTTTACATTTTTGAATAGCTGAAAACACTTTTGCCTATAGTTTTTCTTACTTTACAAGAATTTGAGAAATTCAATTTGGAGAATTTGGAAGTGGGTTTCTAAGATTCGACAAACTAGAGAATTGTACAGACAAAATCACTCTTACCGAGTAGATGGATAATCGATTCAGTAATGGTTTCTATCTTTTTATGATGTTAGGCTAAAACCCCAATTCTTAGGGTGTGATCATGTGATTATGGGCTAAATTAGTTTATGGGTGTTGCTAATTACTAGTTGAAATGCTATTTAAAAGTGAGTTTAATCATTAATCGTGGTTTAATTTAAGAATTGTAGTTGTAAATACAGTTCAATATTTGTGTTCTTTGCTTGCTCGAGAGAGAGGTTTTAGAACTAAGGTTATTGATTGATGGTTTGTGGGTATTGGGTTGACCTGGGTTTACCGAGAGAGAGTGGATCCTAAACCCAATACGACATATTTAGCTCGAGAAAGTGAATGGATTAAGGTGTGAGATGTTCTTCATTGTTATGATTGTTGATGTTCGAAAGAAATCACCTGATTAGGGGTAGTTGTTTGAGAGAAAACTATATCCCTTATAGTCTAGCCTACTCACTGATATTTAGCTATTTACTAGTAGTTGCAATTACCCATATGCCTATATTTGCCTATAATCGATCACATCCCGAGAATCTTTCTCCTTATTGTTAGTTCGAAGTTTTGTGACTGTTTGTAGTTGATATCTGAAACCAAAAAACCCTATCTGATATTCGTGTCTCCCTTTTACTTGATTATGTCTTTTTTTAATAATTTCTATTCATATGGCTGACTAGACCACGTTTGCACTTCTTACTTGAATTTTAAAAATGTACCGCTCTCTATGGGATTCGACTCCAACTCATTTAGTTGGGTTTTATACTGATTTACAATCGTTGAACACCTAGAATTGGATGACGTGTGCTCGAAACATTAAATCAAAATGGCGCCACTGCCGAGGAGTGGTGTTGTTTGAAATTCTTTTGGTGAAGTTGAATTGTGTTCTTTTTAGCTATAGTTGAATCTACTAAATTTTGTTTTTGGTTTTGTATTACTTGATTAAAGCAGAGGAGCAAATGAGTGTTAACGGAAGTAATGGTAGCCCAGTGGCCACCAAGATGATGTTGGAAATCGCAACGATGTGAATGACACATTACAAATGGGTGGTGTTGGGGCCATTCATTTTCCTCCAACTGAAGGAAATGTTTTTTTCCACATTACAAGCCCCATGCTTCAGCTCCTTCAACTGGAAGGTTTATTCGGAGGTCTGGCTCATGAGGATCCCCATGAGCATATGAGGAATTTTGTTGATGTCTGTGGACCATTCTCATTCAAGAACATATCGCAAGAATCGGTCCAGTTGAGGTTGTTCCCATTTTCTCTAAAGAGGGAGGAAACCAAGTAGTTGACGGAGTTTCCAAGAGATTCCATCACTTCTTCAATGGAGCTGGTCACAGTGTTCCAAGTGTGATTTTCCCTCCGTCTAAGAAGATGATACTTAGGGATAGTATCCATTGCTTCAAGCGCTTGGAGGGTGAGCCAATCCATGAGACGTGGCGGAGGTTTAAAAAAGTAGTGATGTAATGCCCAACTTATGGACCTCCAGATAAGGTGTTGCTGGAATGTTTCTATAGAGGTCTTGATTCAGTAAACAGAGGAGTGTCTAACCAACTTTCTCCAGGTGGTATAATGCGACAGCCCTATGCGATAGCATCCCAACTCCTCGATCACATGACCAATATAAACAAGGCATGAAATACTCGTGAAGATCAAGCCTCTCCTCTCACTTATAGAATGACAAAAGAACAAATCATGCATGATCAAGAGAGGGACAAGAATATGGCAAAAATGATGACCCAATTGAATATCTTGGCCAAAAATGTCGTGGAATTTAAAGCGATGTACAATAAGGAAGTAAACTTCCTAGCCAATCAAGGAGGAATCGTGCAAATTACTCAGGGCTGGGCGGTAACCAAGGATGGAATAGAGAGGGGGAGAAGGATAGGTACGTTCCTCCCCATGAGCATCAAAATCCCAAAGATTATGAGGTTGGCCAGACAAAAGATATGCTCTCATGTATTCTCAACAAAGTCAAAGGATACGACAGAGTGTTGTAAGGGATAAAATAGAATGTGTCGACTCTCAATCATATGGTGACCTCTCATTCCATCTCGATTAAGCAGTTGGAGATCCAAATAGGTTAGATTTCATCATATCTGAACCCTAGACAAAAAGGGGGGTTGCCTAGTGATACGATGGCAAACCCCAAAAATGAAGCTTAGATGGGTACTTGCATTGTGCCAAGACGTTAAATAAGGCGCTTCTTGGGAGGCAACCCAAGTTTTTAATGCTTTGTGTTTGTTTTTGAATAACAGGTGTTGATTGTGCAGGGTGAAAAATGGAATGTTGCTGAGAATGTGAAGGTTGCCGAGCAAAGAGTCCAGTCGGCGGCTCACCGACCACCGAAGATGTCGGCGAGCCCGACTTGGACCGCCATTGGACTCACAAAAATATCAGGTGGGAGTCTGTCAAACTCGGTGGGCCAATGGCTAAATCGGCTACTTGCTCAACAGGTTGGTGAGCCCAATTTTGTCCATCGTTTGTCCCCCAAATTGACTAATGGTACTGTAAAACTTGGTAAGGTAAGTCACCACTCAGCGGATCCCCGAGTGGTTCGGCGTGGTCGACTAATACCGCCAAAAGGTCCGTGAACTAAAAGTTTTGAAAAGGACAAACAATTTAAAGTTTCAAAATCATTTGTATTCCCTCATTTCTAGCCTCGACATTCTCACGCACACCTTAGATCTTCAATACTTTCCCTTTTTAGTCATTTTTTGTTCTTGATCTCGTGCTCGGAATTGGATTACATTGCCGCCTAGAGTATCAAAATCTTCATTTGGCATTAAGGTTGGTTTTTCGAACCCCAAACTCTAGTTTAGTAGTTGAACTCGAATGTTTTTGCTAATTTTTTGATGATGTGTGATGGGCCTTTGTTTGAATTGCAATTGATGTGTTGGATTGCCTATTTTGTATTTCGAAATTGTGCCTAATTATTTAAAATGATAATTTCCTGAGTTTTAATAGTTAAAATTGAACATAAATTGTTGGGTTGCGGTTATAATATGTTGGGTCTAGAGGGGTGAAGTCTGAGTAATCCCCAATTGCGCCAAATGACGAACTTTGCCTAATGATGGAGCATTTGACGTCATTCTTAAGGGCAAAAGTCATCAAATGGCCATTTTGGCCAAACCGGGAAAGTCTGGTCCTAATTGCATATTGTGTGTGTTTGATTTTTATTTCGGGGGTTGCGGGCTTGAATTTGGGAAATGGGGTTGAAATTTGGCACGTTGGGCAGTTTCACGAGCTGGGTCGAGCTCGCCGAACAGTTTGGTGGTTTGCCAACGTCCCCCTTTGATCGCCTTTAATTTCTTGAATTGGCTATAGGAGTCCGCAAATTTTAGCGAGAAGCCTGAGGTCATCGAGGTGACTCGGTGACTCACCGAAAGGTCTCTCAATCGCTCTTTCTTCCCCTCCTAACACCTAAAATATGCTGTAATTTTTGGCGGGCTAGTCTGAGCTTGCCGAGTTGTGTCGGCAATTCACTGAAAGGCCCTGAGTATCGCCGACTTGCCTGATTTCTGGAAAAAATTTAGGCTGATCCTTTCGGCGAGTCCTATTTGGCTCGCCAAAGTGACTCGGTGACTTGCTGACTGCATCGGCGAGTCTTTTTGCAACATGAATTCGACAGTTTTCTTGGGTATTTCATAACTCCTTTTTATGTATTTTGCAGATATGGCTGGGACCATTTGGGACGAGAGTGGAATGCTGCCTCGCAAATGATCACGGGGCATCATAATCAATGAGGGGGCAGTTGCATCTTCTAAAAAAGGCAATAAAGCACCTCCGAAGGGAGGCAAGGGCAAGGGAAAAATGCCCATAGCTCAAAGACCGGAGCACAACTCCGGTAGTGATGGGGATTCTTTTAATTCTCAGGCCTCATTCTCCGAGCCTGAGGATGACCAACCCCTTCAGACCTGGCAAGAAAAAATTTATGCAAGGGTTCATCAAGATTCATCTAGGATCTCGTAGTCGACCCCTCCTGCTGCTGAACAGTGCCAGCTTCGGCACAGACGGTGGTTCCAGCACCACCAGTCTAGGGTCCTCCTCCCCGGTTACTCAACTGGCTAAAGGCCGACGGATTGAGGTCCATTCTGGAGGAGTAAAGGCTATCCACGGATGGTGTGGTGTAAAGGTACACTTTGGTGTGGGACGGACTCCGATTCCACAAGTTCGATATATTCACCAGTCCCCGTGGCCCTTATATTCCCACTTGGGTCAGAGAGTTCTACACCGCATATGTTGAGTTAGTACCCCAGGGGAAGAAAAAGGCTAGTGCTTTAAGTCCGCTGGAGTCCGTGATGGGTCAGGGAAAGACAGTAGGATGCATCAGCGATCATATTAATGTTGCACTTGAAAAGGCCACAAATTTTGAGCATCACTATCAGAGCATGACCACATCGCACACTTTGGAGGACCTCAAGGGATGGCTAGCTCCCCTCATTTCTGATACCACCCCGAGGTGGATAGAGGTGGGAGCCCCTACTGAGAAGAAGGACTTGAGCATAGCAGCTCGTTATTGGTTCGGGTTCATCAATATCTTGAGCATGCCATCATAGAATGAGTCCATTCTCCACCACCCAAAGGCGGCCTAACTCGGGTCTATCATCGCCAAGAAGAGGCTAAATCTGGGGTTAATTATAGAGCTGCAAATGGCCATAAGGGCCAAACAGCGCCAAACATCTTTTCCTTTCCCAGTGTTGATTATAGAGTTATGTCGATAGGCTGGAGTTCCTCGTGATGAGAATAGGGACATTGCGGTCACACCCACATCCTTCACCGACATCCAGTGCATAAAGGTCGAGTACACTCGGGATGAGGTGTATATAAGGAGAGCGGCTCTGATGGATGCATCCCCGGAAGTTGATGTGAGACCATGCCTGCAAAGGAATCTATGCCTACTCCGGCCTCCAGGCCTTAAGGTACATCTACTTCCACTCCTTCCAAGGCCCAGGTTCTTCCACTTCTTCCTAGCCTCCTAGGATCACTCAGTCCTCAAGATGGGGCACCAATCCCATTCTGCCGATGTGCGGGCTTCCTGGCTAGAGGCTGAGGTGCCCTGGATTATTGAGCAAGCCATTTTAGCTGTATTGACACTCCTCTAGACATCCATTGATGCTCTCACAGTGAGAGTAGAGACTTGTAAGAGAGGACAAGGTATTACTACTGAAGTTACGACTTTGAAAGCCAAGGTTATTGAGTTGAGAAAGGATGTGGACCATCTAAAGTCCACATACTTCACTTCACTGTTTGAGGCTGCTGAGGCTCCTGGTGTTCCGGGTGTATATGTCCCGGTCAGATTTGATATGCCTCCGTCTACCACTGGAGATGAGACTATTGAGGATGTGGTTGCTGGTGAGTCAGAGGTGGAGATAGATGAGGAGCAAGTTGATACTTACGAGGCGACCATCTATGAGGACCTACCTAATTTAAAGTAGATGATGGTACAGTCACTAATTCAGACATCACTCAAGAATACTTCCATGGTAGGCTCTAGCGGAGCTGGTGTTCCTATTACCCCGGACACTGATGCCCAAGACTAGAGTGTGACCCCGGGCATTGAGACCCCGGCAGATGGTGTGACTGAGTAAACAAAACTATAATTACCTCTCTCTCTATTGTTTTTATTGATTATAGTGGTTTTAGTTGCATTTGAGGATAACTGTTTTTCTTTTGTGGGTGGGTGAGGTATCTCCATACGTACCTCTTGTGATTACATTTTGTGTATATATTGGGTTTAGTGCTTTGATTCTATCTTGTGTATATTTGAGCTTGTGGCTCCTTGTTTTGAATGGAAATGGTTTTTGACCTATTCTCAAAAAAAATTGCCACCTCTTTTGTGTGTGATTGTTGCTATTCTTGAGCAAATTTGAGTATCAGTTATGATTAATACTGGTGACTTGTATAGTACTCTAAATTGAACTAAATGAATGTGCAGCAATGATGAGGCCAAATGAAGTTGCATAGACAACGTGTGGACTTTTTGCATCTCATTGTGACTAGCCGTTTATCGAATGAAGTCTCTTGTGATGAATATTGCACACTAGTTTGGATGAGTCTCATTTGATATTGGTGCCAATGCCTTGTGTGATGAGCTTACCTTGAATATTGTGTGTGATGACACCTAGAATTTGCCCAGTTCATCCGATTGAATAAGTGATGCAAGCTCTTGAAATGATCTTAGGCAATAATTTTGATGAGTGAAACAAATTGACGTGATACCTCTTTTGTGGCCAACCTTGTGAGATGGTGTGAACTTTGCTTGAACCCTTTTGAGCATTATCCTTTTCTTGGAAGAAACTTGAACAATTGTGAGCTCTCTTTATCCATTCACCTATAAATCTCATGAAGTTTGGTTTGTTAGAATAGCCAACTTAAACCAAAATCCAAAGTTGGGGTATGGTGAAAAGAGAAGGCAAATCAAGAAGTGTGAAAAAATACCCCTTTGAGCAATGGTGTTGAAAAATATGGAACCGCTCATGTAAAAAAAGAAATAAAAGAAGAAACCAAAATAAAAAGAATGAAAAAGTTCTGAAATAAAGTAGTGAAAGTTGCAAAAGAAATGGGGTATCCGGTAGTCCATTTGAAGTTGAATAATGGGGTGAATTATGAGCATGTTTAAAATGTTGAACAAAAGGAAAAAAGTGATGTTCAGACCACATTTCATGAGGGTAGAAGCCACTAAGCCTAAATGACCATACTTTTACACTCAGCCCTGTTACAAGCCTGGAAAAGACCTTTGTGATCTTGAGTGAGCCGAAGCTAATGTTGATTGGAAAAGAAGGGCAATCCTATAGGTGAAGTCATGCATGTGTTCATCTTTGAGTGTGTGAGAGTCGTATGTGATTCTGGAACTATAAATTGTTGAAGAACTTTGTCTGAATAGGGAATCATTCTTTTTGTGAGGGCATTTGAGTACCTTTTTTAGATTGAAATTGCATTTGAAGCAAGTATTGTGAACTTGACCATCTTTAATAATGGTGAGTCACAATTTGAATCTTTGAGTGCACAATCGATCATTGCATGAGTAAGTTGAGTCTTGTTGTGTGCATTCATGTTGAGTCTTTTGTAGCACTGTTTGAGACATCCTTTCTGAACTGCTGAACTTGAGTTTTACTTGAGAAAAAAAAATGTTCAAGTTGGGGTGTTCATGTGTCACGACCCGGGAGCACCCCCTAGTCGTAACCGGCGTACTCGACCTCGAAGAGGTCTAATACAAGCCTCTTAGCATTCATTCATCGCATAGAAACTAAAACCATAAGGAATTTAAAACTTTCTTTACCAAGAAAAACA
>JAJOOS010013121.1:0-18608 GCA_029582725.1 Solanum chiquidenum
TGAACTTATTTGGAACGAGTTGTCATATCAATTGTCAATTGATTTAGCTTGTTTGGGTGGCTCTACCTTATATATTGTGCACAAGTAGTCAGATGTACATCTATTGAAAATGTTATGAAGTTTCTTATGTATATTAATGCTTAAATTTGATAAAGGTGATAACCGATCGACTATACGTTGATTGTCTTCTAGTATACTTATTTTTCCTTGCTCATCAAGCATGTCTTTTATTCTTTATATGCAGGGTCGATTTCTCATCATGTCATTATCATTGTCATTCATTGTGTCAGAAGGTAGTAGAATATGTGGTCTTCACGTGTTACTATCTAGGCCAGATCATACTGTTTTCGGTGGCTACGTTTTTGGAATGCTCATAGCTGCTACTCCAGTAGAGGTGTTGTCTCTGTCCTAATTAATTGGTTTCATGCTCTTTTTTTCTGCATTTGGTCTGACTATTCAGCGGATAATAGTCTCACCCCTCTATTGTGATAGTATTCAAACTTTGAACCTTGTTGTGTGCATAACTTGGACATCACATGCTACTCTTATCACTCTATTAAAGCCTAGGGATGTACGTACTTATCCTTATGTTTGAGTGCACATTGTATACTTGCTAACGATTTTCAATTTACTATCAGGTGGTTGTGAGTAGCTTCATTCCGAAAAAGGAAGAGCCTGAGTTTGAGGGATTTGATGACAATTGAGTAGTCAATTGTTCGAATGACTTTTTTTTAACCATGATGGTTAGATATTGTTTGAAATTGGAAAATCGAGTTATGTTTGGTGTTATTAGGTGCAGACATGTAATATATTAGTATGGAATTACCGGATACATTTTATAGACGTTTTTGGCCTATGTTCACTTTAATGTTTTTTATTATAACTTCAACCGTTAATTTTATCAGTATTTGTGATTCTATAATCACGAAAGCATTAGCTTATTTATGAATCCTTTGACCTATATGCTTGTTTTAATGATTATTACAAAAACAATTCTGATGTGGCCAAAATCTCATTGCCTCTATTGTAGATAGACATTAAGAGTTTTTAAATTTTATGTGCATTTTTGGTAAAATGGTTGTTGTGGTGTTCAATATACCCATCCTGTGCTAGCAAATTTATTCTTGAAATATTATGTTGAGAAATGTAAATTATAAAAGGAAAAATTATCATTATTGATAGAAATCATATAATAAAAATGGTAAGTAAAAAATGCATTAGAATTACAAATGTGAAAGTATTCAAAATAAAATATTCCTTTTCTTTTTTCAAAAAGAAAACATCAACTTAAAGGTAAATATTTTGTAAGACTACTGTTAGCCTTAGGCTAAACAAATTAAACGTTGTTAATTTCATGTTCCATAACTTTAATATTTAAATATAAAATATAAAATAAAATTAATGATATAAATATATGGATACCAAAAATTGAGAAGAATTAATTATTCTTACTAAATTTGGAGATATTTTTCTCCAAAACTTATTCACTTAACTATAGTTATTATACTAGTTAATGCAATATAATCTTGACATTTAATAATTAAATAGTACACATGTCTCTCATCTAGATGTGTATTTGACAAAATTGAGGGAAAGAGTAATGGGGGGAGCCAAATCCGTAAATGTTTATACCAACAATGTATAAATCGTAAAGTAACCAAAAATATTATTAAAAAAATATATACATTTGATGTATATTTTCACAGTACCAAACTTTTATAATAAACCTGACCTTATAAAATAAAATATATTCTTATGAATAATCATATAGGAAGTAACACAATATAAAAAAAGTCAGATGTCAATACTGATATCCAACCACCAGTGAAAAATAATTTTAAAAAAAAAGTGAACTCACCTGATAATGATCTTGTATCACTCTCATAATGATTTTCCTAGAGAGGCTAAGGTCCTCCTTCCACTTGACAAATGGCAAGTTATTCATACTTCTGGAAGAATATATGAAAAATGTAATCTCTTTGTTAGCTAATTAATTTTTTGGCTAATAGAAAGGAATCTGAATAGGCTTCTTTCTTAGATTGCTTAGTCAATCTCTTTTGTAGATTAGAGGAAAGGTTTCTTTTGGATTTGTCTCAGTTTAGCTTCCGGTAACACCTCAGATATTAGAAGTTGAGATTGCAAAGAAAAAGTTTCATTTTTGACACTGATGCGGTGATCAATGAATCCAACCTACTGATGGTAGGAAGTCCAATGGGTCGTAGGAAGGAAGTCATAGGACTAGGTTTGAGATTTGGAAAAAATTTAAGTCCCAATAAGTTGACCTACGAAAGAATAGAACGAATCATAGGGTGGTCTACGAGTCGTAGGAAGTGCCCATAAGGTGAATCAGAGAATTGATTTGAGACCTCATGTCTACGAAAGGAGTTGAAGAGTCGTGATATAGTATATGGGTCGTAGGTGGAATCCATAGAAGTTATCTAAACTTAGTGAAATTTTGGGCTTGAACATGGGTTCTAAGGATAGGGGTCTACGAGCCGTAGAAAGTGGGATGGGCCATAGGAAGGTTTCATGGAATCAATCAAAAATAATGAGTCATAGTAACAGGTTCTACCGTTGACCAGGATAGCCCATAGTTCCGAACCGTAGACCTATCTAGCAAATTTTAATTAAGGGTATTTTGATCTTTTTCAACACAACTAACCCCTAAACTATGTCGTTTTGGCCCTGTACCTACCCCTATATCCATTTTTACTCTTCAAAACTTAACCTAAATCCTCTCATTCACTCAATTTCCCCAAATCCCTCAAGTCTTCTTGTAACATCCAGCCTTAGAAAGAGCTAAAATTAGAAAGCACTAAATTGGAAATAACTAATTTGAGAATTTTTTTTGCAAGTTTTGCTTAAGTTGTGAGTTTTGGGTCAACTTCAAACGAGCACAACTTTCAGGATGAGTTAGGTGGCCCATAAGGTATCAAATGAAAGGACTTGGAATCCTCTTTCCAACGCCACCGAATTTGCTAAACTTTGAGTTCGGATGAGGGAGATATGCCCGTTTGAAGTTGGCCTGTCCAGTTAAGGAAAGTTACTGTAACATCCGGCAATTTGAAATAACTATGAAGAGGCTTAGAATTGGAAATAGTCTTTTTTTGGAAAGAATTTAAAAATCTGGAAATTTAGCTATGGAAAAAAAAGGTGAGTTTTGGCCAACTTTGAACAGTCATAACTCCTAGATAAGGATGAGTTAGGTGTAGTTCCAGTTATGTTTGCGAAGCTTGTGGAATGATCTTTCCAACGCCGCCGAGTTTACTCGATTCCGAGTTCGTATGAGTGAGTTAGGCCCTTTGGAAGTTGGGCAGTTGGCAGGGAAGTCCGCCCGGAAATTTTAAGGGTATTTTGATCTTTTCCCTAACCAATTCTTTTGGTTATATTAAATTGTTAGACTGATTTTTAGATCAGTTTTTCCCATTTTAAAGAGTGAGAGTGAGGGTTTGTGAGTGAAGAGGAGGAGAAGAGGAGAAGATCAAGCAAGGTTTCGTCAAAGATCGTCGTGGATATCGTCGGGGGTGATCCCTACTAGGTATGTGAGTTCATAGTGTTGGGTTGGTTCTTTCCCCCATGAGCCAAACTCGTTTTATTTCCGAGAAAAGATTGGCTGTGTTGTTGAAGTTGTTGGTTGTGTTGTTGATGTTGTTGATTGTGTTGTTGAAGTTCCTTGTTGATTTGGGGCATGCTTCCGGTTGTGTTTTTGAGTTGAAATATATTGTATGTTGAGGGGTTTATGATTCTAAGTATTTGGGGCTGGAACCTTTGAGGTTGAGAAGGTTTAGAGTTGGAGAAATGAAGGAGAAGAGTCGAAGTTTTCGGGGAAAAGGGGTGGCGTGTCGCGCCTTGCAGAGCACCCCAAGAAGTGTTCTGAACTTCTCCCCTTGGGGCGCCGCGCCTAGAAGTGCGCCCCAGCTGCCCTTCTGAGCTTTGTGATCTGGCGCCCCGCGCCTCTCAGAGCGCCAAGGACGCCAACCTTTCCCATTCATTCCCCACTTTTTCATGCATGTTCCTTAGTATTGTACCTATGTTTTATAGTTGTTTCTAACACTCCAAGGTACGTCTAAGCGTCAAACTCATCCATAAACATGAGATTATTACCCTTGAATTCACAATCCAATTCGAGGAAGGTTCGGGTCAAAGTCAAGAGAAGTTAGAGTCGAGTCTAGAAGCAAGTCTTTAAAGTTTTTCAAGAGTCTTTATTGAATGCTTTAACTTCATTTTAAGACTCCAGTTTCAAGTTGAGTAAAGAGTTTACAATTGAGTTCATTTCTCAAAAGTTATTAGGGAACTAAGTATTGCCAAAGAAGTTTTAAAGAAATGCTTTTACATTTAAACGAGAGCGGAAACTGAGATTTCCAAAGAGCCTTTGGGCTAGTTTTCCAGAAAAGAGTAATCGCTTTCTAAATGAAGCAAGAGAGGAAACTGAGATTTCCAAGAATAACCTTTGAGCTAAGTTTTTGAGTAATTATCTCAAATCAACAGAAAGATATATGTTTTAAAAACATTCCATAGTTTATGTTGAGACTTGAGTTTCCTCTTTGGCCAGTTGAATGTTTATTTCTAAATATTCTGAGTTTAAGAATTTGAGACTTTTGAGTTAAAGCTTTCTTTTGAGTTCATTTATTGATGAGTAAGTATTTCACTGAGAGTTGAGTCAGGCCAAAGGTTCGCTTGGGGCCAGCAATGATTCTCGAGTGCCGGCCACGTCCAGGGTGTAGGCTCGGGGAGTGATACTTCTTCTCCAAATTCTCTTAAGAGCTCTCAAGGTTAAAGTTAGGGTTTTAAGCTTCAAGGTCTCATTATTTTTGCATTCTTATGTATTTGATTATCAAGGTATGTAGAAATTCATCAATAGATCCCATTCATCTATTGGGTTTCAAAAGAAAACTCAATTCTCCAATTTATTTCACTCAATTCTCTTAGGGTTTCATATGATTCTCCATGGTTTCAATTCATTGTGATTCAAATTACTCATAGTCATCTTCTTATGCATGATTTAATACAATTATATGATTTTGTCATGGATTCCACATGAACTCATATCTATGCCTTTTTTTATGAACTTGAATTATGAATAATGCTTCTGAATTTATAAACTATGATCATGAATATGATTAAGGATTTATGCATGTTTTATGAAAAGAATGATTTATGACTAAAAGAATGCTTTTAAGATATCAGTGATTTGTGAAAGATTTTCTCACAATTGAATGAAATCATGATTTAGATGCTAAGAAAGATAAGTGTCTACGGTGAAAACTTATTATGAAATCATGATTTGAACTTATGATTGGATTGATAGTCTTAATTGTTGTCTTTCCAAGTATTTTGATATAAATATGATTATGTCTTTTTTGTTGGGATTTACTTAGCACCGATAGGACATTGGAATGGAGTCTCAACTACTAGTAGAGCTTTGGTCTTTAGTAGCAATTTTCTTGTCTCAAACTATGTGCCCCCATAGGATTGTCTTAAATGACCTAAGCTAGTGGATCCACTTTAGCAATTAAAAAAGGAATTACTTGAAGTTCAGGAAAACAAACTTTGACAAGTAGATTTTCTTTTTCGGTGAGAGGGTCATAATGGATTCCATAGTATTGCTCACATGGTCATTTTGTCGGTTAACAATAAATATTCCACGAATAAACCCAAATTTTCTTCAAAGGTTTTATGAAAGCTTCTCAAATGGTTCTAAGGATGCATTGATCTCGTATATGATTTATTGTTTCCTCTTAATGACTTTTATAAAGTTTTACTTGGTCTTGCATGTCATGTTTAAGTTCATCATGTTATCATGCTTTACGTTTTCACGCATTTTCCATACTTACAATGTTTACCGTACTAATGCATATTTCTGCCTATATTGTCTCAAAATTGAGGATCTAAAACTCCTCCTCCTTCTCGTGGCTACTTAGATTGTTCTACTAGCACATTGCATTGGTGAGTCCTCATGCTACGAGGGAAAGACAATTGATGTTTTATTTCTTTTATTGTCTTTTCATTTCATACCTGTACGTGGTGTATGAGTTACGTATTATCATGATTAGAAACACTATGTCAGACTGTTTAGTATTCCACACTTATGTTCATATTTATTTTTATGTGAGACTTTTGTTGCTTATTCTCTCTCTTTTATGTCATGCTTATGCCCAAATGACTTATTTAGGGTCTCTCGGGATTTTATTTACTATGTCACACCTAGGGGGTACTTTGGATCATGACAAACTTGATATTCAAAGCATCAAGTTTTAGAAAAGGTCCTAGGTTGTTTGACAAGATGCGTAGCGTAAAGTCTTTTTCATGTGTGTGAAGGGAGTCACATTTATGAATAGGAGACTACGAGGCATTTATAAAACTTCACTTCTTTCACTACTCTAAAGTCGTGCCATAGAGTTTATCTCTATAAAGGTCTTTCTCCTAAGTCTTGTTCGATGCTTTTCAGGATAGGCCTCCTCGAAGAGCTTATGTGAGAAAGAATGCGGGTGATAATGTGAAGCACGAGGTTCCTCAAGTACCAGATGATCCTTTGGCCAAGCAAGTGTATCATGCTGAATTTCAAGCCACTTCCCAAGTTTAGGCTCAAACTATGATGGCCCAAGCTAATTGAGAGACCATTTCTTTCATGAACCTAATTGTGGGTATGACGGTGATAAGGGTGAGGGACTTCACTAGGATGAATCCTCCGAAGTTTCATGGGTTGAAAGATGATGAAGATCATCAAGAATTTGTTGATGATATTTATAAGATAGTGAAAATTATGGGAGCGTCAAGGGTGGAAAAGTCAGAATTGGCCGCTTATCAACTTAAAGGTGTTACTCAAGTTTGGTTCAACCAATGGAAGAGACACGGGGCTATTAATGAAGGTCCTCTTGATTGGGAGAAATTCAAATGGACTTTTCTTGATCGTTTCTTTCCTCTTGAGATAAGAGAGACGAAGGTGCTTTAGTTCATTAATCTTCGTCAAGGTAACATGAGTATGAAAGAGTATGCATTGAATTTTACTCAATTCTCTAAGTATACTTCGACTATGGTAGCAAGGATGAGTAAATTTGTTTTGGGTATGTCTGAAATGATGTTCAAAGAGTGTCCCACCGACATGTTGATTAGTAAGATGTATATCTCTCGTTTGATGATACATTCCCAACAAATTGAAGAAGAAAATCTAAAAGAGAGGTCTAGAGAGTCAAAGAGGGCAAGGATCGGTGATGGTGACTTTTCTCATTCTAGGTTCGGTAGACATGGTCGTCCACAATTCTGATAAAAGTTTGCATTTCAAGGTTCTTCTAATATCCCAACTCTGAATTTCAACAAAGATAGGATGTCTAATCCTAAGCCTCAATGAGGTGGTGGAAATTGATTTTCTATTTTTGCTTACTAAAAATATGGCAAGACTCATCCGGGAAAGTATTTAATCGGTACGGATGGTTTTTATGGTTGTGGAAAGAGTGAAAACGAGACGAGGAGTTGTCCATTGCAAGATACTAAGGGAAAGTATGGTAGGCAAGCCTAAACTAGTGGTTCTGGTTCAAGTACTCCTTCTCAGAATAAGTTCTATGCATTTCTGACTTGACAGGATCACGAGGGTTCTCTAGATGTTGTGACCGGTATATTGAAAGTCTTTCATCTTGATGTATATACTTTGCTTGATTCGGTTTCTATCTTGTCATTTGTTACTCCTTATGTGGCCATGATATTTGACCAATTCCATTATTGCTAAAAGAGTTTAGAGAAATTGCCTTATTTCTATTTCTCATAGAGTCACTCATGTTGAACTCATAGAGCTTAATATGCCAGATTTTGATGTCATTCTTGGTATGGATTAGCTTGATTCTTGCTATGCTTCCATAGGTTTTAGGACCCGATCAGTCACATTTCAGGTTTTGAACGAACATATCTTAAAATGGGAAGGAAGAAATTTAGCGCCTAAAGGTCATTTTATATCTTGAAAAAAGGCTAGGAAAATGATTTCTAAGGGTTGCACTATCATCATGTTTGGGTTAGGGATACTTATTTTGAAACCCCTACTCTTTAGTCAGGCCCAATAGTAAATAAGTTTTTGGAAGTGTTTTCTGATGATCTTCCTAGTATTCCTATTGAAAGGGAAATAAACTTTAGTATTAACCTTCTTCCAGATACATAACCTATCTCTATTCCTCCTTACTGTATGTCCTAAGAGGACTACTCTAATATGAACTTATGATTGGATTGGTAGTCGCATTTCCAAGTATTTTGATATGAATATGATTATGTATTTTCCGTTGCAATTTACTTAGAACTGAGAGGACTATGGAATGGAGGCCCTATTGCTAGTAGAGGCTTGATGTTTAGTAGCAATTCCCTTGTCCCAAACTATGTGCCCTCATAGGATTGTCTTAAATGAACTAAGCTAGTGGACCCACTTTAGCAATTATGAAGGTGGCGGAGTTCTACCTTGACAAGTAGCATCCCCTTTTTGGTGTGAGGATTATGCATGATTTCATGTTATAGCTCACATAGTCTTATTGACGATTAATGGTAAATATCCCACAAATAAACTATGTTTTCTTCAAAGGTTTTATGAAAGCTTGTCAAATGATTTTAAGGAGGCATTGGTCTCATTTATGATTTATGATTTCTTCTTGATGAATTTTATCACGTTTTACTTGGTCTTGCATATCATGTTTAAGTTCATCATGCTATCATGCTTTACATTTTATACATTTCTCCATACTTAGTACATTCACCGTACTAATGCATATTTGTGTCTATGTTGTCTCAAAGTATAGGGTCTAACACTCCTCCTCCCACTCGTGGCTAGCTTGGATTGTTCTACTAGCACATTGGATTGGTAAGTGCTCATGCTCTGAGGACAAGACCATTGATGCTTTATTTCTTTTATTGTCTTTTCATTTCAGACTTGTATGTGGTGTATGTTTTACATCCCAACCACTCTTATCATGATTAGAAAGTCTATGTAAGACATAGTTTAGTATTCCGCACTTATCTTCAGATTCTTTTTTATGTGAGACTTATGTTGCCTATTCTCTCTCTTGTTGTATATCTTTTAGATCATGCTTATGTAAAGTGACTTTTTTAGGGCCTCTCGGGATTCTATTCTTTATGTCACATCTAGGGGGTACTTTGGATCGTGACACTTCCATAACAATCATATTCATTTACTATATGCATGAATGTTAGTGTCAAGGCAGACCATTGGTTAGCTTTGGATCTTTGGTGACTCTAAGCACCGTGTTACTAGCTACTAAGGGGTAGTCTCGAATTATGACAAAAATCTAAACATATCGATGTTTTCAATTACACTTAGACCTCACTTGTTTGCACTTAATGGAGGTCTGAATCTATAATGGTTCAGACATTAGGCCATTAAGTGAATTTATTTATTTTTTACTTAAAAATCTCTTAATGGGTCTGAAACGGTCTGAATAAATTAGATTTGTGACAAAGTATTATTCTCATTCAGATCCTTTTAAAGACACTTTTTATTTTTGAAAAAAATTGTGCTCTATATTTTTTTCTTCAAGAAAAAATAATTTCAAGCCTCTCTCATTCTCCAACTTTATTAATCATCCAAATTATTTTTCTTAAACTTTTAGTTTTTGTTCTTGCAGCTTATTTATCGAATTGATAAAATTTATTGTAAAATTTTTAATTGACTAAAGTGCAAAACTTAACTTAAAATATTAATTTATAATTTCAATACCTTAATGTGTATTAAAGACTGATTTAAAAAAAATAAAATTTGTTCATATAATATTTAACTACTATTTTATTTGAATTTAAATGTTTATTGTGTTTAAAGATTAATAAAAAAAATATGGGCTTTGTTGGTGAGATGTTATTAAAATCATAAACACGCCTCTCCCGGCCCTAGAAAAAAAGGACAATGAGTTTCGGTACATGTTCATGTAGGCCCAATATATATGGTCTCAACACCCCACCTCCTGCCCGTGTTTGTGGGCATCAACCAATGTCGTTGTAATACCCCATATATTTAAAGGCGACTAACTCACTAAGCTTAACACGTACACGTCAAAAACTATACTTTTTACCTTACGTTGTTTGTTGATGAGTTGTCAGGAGAATAAGGTTTAATTTTAAATGTATACATCACATCTTTCAAATAATCAAAAAAAATAAAAACTCAGAAATGATATTGTGCAACATAAAAAAGTTTAGTTCAATGTAAAGAAATAAGAGATTTTTACAAACAAATATAATGAATCATCGAAGTTATCACATACTAATTCGAAAAGTCATTTTACAAAAATTATAATAAGTGAGCTTGCACAAAAATTGAATGGAAATTGCAAATTCAAAATGGTAAATTGTGAGTGTATTCAACTGATATTTATCGTTGGTGCAAAGGATAATTATACTAAAAAGTTACTATCAAATGAATCTGGAAAGCATTTTCTGAAGAACTTCAATTATGTGTGTAACATCCCGCCTTAAAAAAAACTAAAAATAGAAAGAAGTAATTTGGAAAGAAGCTAATTTGAAATTTTGCAAGTCATGCTTGAGTTGTGAGTTTTAGGTCAACTTCAAATGGTCATACCTTTCAGTACATGATGAGTTAGGTGGTCCATAAGGTATCAAATGAAAGGTCTTGGAATTCTCTTTCCGACGTCACCGAGTTCGCTCAATTTCGAGTTCGGATGAGGGAGATATGCCCGTTTGAAGTTAGCATGTCCAGTTAAGGAAACTTACCCGTATTAATGAGGGGTATTTTGGTCTTTTCCTTACCCCATCAGATTAAAATGAATTTAATATTATTTTGGGGTCAAATCTGATTTGGGTCAGTTTTACAAATCTTAAATTACGCTTAGGGTTTTAGAAGATTTTTCAAGAAGAGGAAAATAGGAGAAAAGGAAGAATGATCAAGGTTCGTGCGAATCGAGGATTTGTTTTGCCAAATCGAGGTATGTAAGTTTCCATAGTGATGGGTTCGTTCACCCACACGTCAATCATGTTTCACATTATCTAATTCATCCATAAAGATAGAGGAATTAAGTTTTTGATGAGTTTCTGAAGTGTTGTTATTCGTTCTTGAATTTTGATGTTTAGTTGAGTTATTGAGGTGAAGATTTTGTTAAGGGGTTGAGTAAATTGATAGTTCTTGAGTGGGTTTCGCTGGAATTGTTCTGAGTTATAAGAATTCGAGAGTTTTTACCTTATAAGTTCAGTGGGTATGAGTTGAATCGAGTTTAGGAGAGGAAGAAAAGATCAGGCAGAAAATAGGTGCCAGGTCCGCATCGCGGACTTGCTCCCTAGAGAAATTCTCTCACTCCGCATCGTGTAGAAAACGCAGAGTCCACTGTTTTAAAAATTATTTCACGACAAAATATTTTAATTAATCTCCACATCGTGTCCTTGCTCCCCAAACAGTATTTTTCAACCGTTTCTCATTATTAACTATCTAAAAACTAATTTATTCATCACGATATCGTTCATATCATAAATCTTAACCTTGAATTCATAATTCAAATTCAAGGTAGAGTTAAGAGTTAAGTCTTGAGAGTTCCTTTGAGAATGTCACGACCCGATCCTACACCCTGGACGTGGCCGACACTCGAGAACCATTGTTGGTCCCCAAGCGAACCCTCATCCTGGTTGACTACAAGCGGAAGACTAACTTAAGCATACAAATCTTAAAAACTGAATAAAATTCATGAAAGCTTACAAATTTTTAACTCAAATGAATAACTCTGAATAAAAATAGAATATTCAACTAACCAACAATAAGCAACTCAAGTCTTTAATACATTTAATAAGATAAATGAAACAGACTTCTCAAACTCTACTATCTATCTATGAAGCCTCTAACTGACAAAGATTGAAGTCGGGACAAGACCCACGACATTCTGACAAAACTTGAAAGTAAATGATATCCTTCGGAAGCAAGGAGGCTAACCATTGCTAACTCGAACTCCATGTGGTATCAACAAAGCTCCTGTTGATGATCCTTTTATACCTAAATCTGCATCATGAAAGGATGCAAGCCAAATGACTCAGTACATGGAATGTACGAGCATGTAAGGGTAATTCTAAAACATAAAATAAGCTTGAAACTTGATAAAAAAGGGAAACATACTTACCTCTTCTCAAACTTACTCAACTCAAGGAATACTCAAGGATACTAAAACCTACTCAAACTTACTCAACTCAGAAGTACTCAAGGATAAGATACTCAATTCAGTAATAAGGTTCTCAACTAAGTGAAACTCAACAATAAGGTACTCGACACAATGAAGCACAAATCAACTCAAGATACTCAACTCAAAGGTACTCAACTCAAGATACTCAACTCAGGATATTCAACTCGAAAAACTCAACTCATGATACTCAAGGATAAAGCAATAGGAAAAGATGCAATATATATGGAAAACTGTAAAACTGTAGATAGCAACTCAATGTATTGAAAAATACAATAATACTCAATGTGTATATAAAAATACAATATAACTCTATGGGAGTTTCTCTAACCGACAACCACCACTATGAGCCTAAGTGATGATACATCGTCTTGTCCACGCTGCCAGAACTGTCCTATACTTTGTCAACATATAGAACGCCTTAACTAAGTGGATCCACTAGTCTATGCTAAAAATCACTAAGGAGTCATATAAAAAGTATGGTCCTTTCTACCCATGATGACTACATGGTTTAAGAAGACTTGAGTTATTATGAACTCGTGTTCCCATATCGGTGTTCAATACTACTCCCAAAATATACTCAGCTCATATGTTTTAAAAACAAAACTTTTTCTGTGATTTGAGATAATTACTCAAAAACTAGCTCAAAAGCTCTCTTGGAAATTGATGTTTCCTCTCTTGTTCAAATATGAAAACATTTTAACTCTTGGGAATACTTAGTTCCCGTATAATCTTTGAAGAAATGAACTTTACTCTTACTCTTTACTCAACTCAAAGCTTAAGTCTTAAAACAAAGTTAAAACGTTTGTAAAAGACTTCTTAAAATGTGGTGCATGCCGAATTATGGACGTGAACGACTCAATGCAAGGTTTTCAATAACCATAGATAGAACTTAATACTCGGAACTCAAGAACTTCAATGATACTACTCATTTCAAGAATGCTCAACTCAGAGGGTTCATGAGGAATTATGAGCATGAACTACTCAACTCAAGGACTCAAAGATACTTCTCATCTCAAGACTGTTCGACTTATAGGGTCCATGCAGAATTATGGGCATGAACAACTCAACTCAAGGACTTCATGGGTAACATGTAATATTCCCATGATTAGGAATATAATATAATCTCAAAGTGTATTAGGAACTCAATACTCAATACTTAGAACTTGAAGATACTACTCCTCTCAAACGTACTCAATTGATGGAGTTCAAGTAGAAGTTATGGGCATGAACGACTCGACTCAAAGGTCAAAATATCAATAAGGAACTCATGTATACGACTCTTCTCATTCTCATACTTACTTACTCAAAACTTAACTCAAATCGATGATGGATCTCAAAGGATTCACAATTGAACTCAAAGGTTTTCTTGAACTCTACTCTTAACTCTCTCTTGAATGTGAATTATGAATTCAAAAGTTATGGTTCATGATATGAAGGATATCGTGACAACAAAATAGACACATGAATACATTCTCCTCACTCTCATACTCATTTGCTTGAGTCTTGAAACAAGTTATTAGGAATTGTAGAAGACTCCTCAAAGAACTCAAAGGGACTTTCTCAAAAGTGTTTTAAGAGAACTCTCAAGACTTGACTATCAACACTACCTTGAATGTGATTTATGAATTCAAGGTTGCGATTTGTGATAGGAAAGATCTCGTGATGTTTAGGAGTGTTTTTAGATAGTTAAACATGAGAAACGATCAAGAAATCACTATTTGGAAATAAGTCCGCGATGCAGAGATGCATTTTAATATTTGGTCACGAAATAAATTTTGAGGCAGAAGGTCCTTGACCTCTCCGTGACACGAAGAAAATTTTTGTGAAATGGGAAGGCAGGTCCACGACGCGTACTGGGTTTCCAGATTCGCTCGACTTTTTCTTTCTTCATTTTCTAACCCCAATTTGCCTAAATTTGATTCTTTTACTCAACTTCTTTTTAGATTCAGATACCCAGTACATGTACACTAGAATCTAACTCAAACAACATCTAAAAATAGACGCAATAATCTCAAGAACTTCTCAATCTCAGCCCAATCCAAGAACGAAAGCAAATTCAAGAACACATATCATGAACACCAAACTTTCAACTTTCTAGGACGAATTTAACGCTGAAATTAACATGATTGGTGTGTGGGTGAACAAACCCAACACTATGGAAGCTTACATACCTCTTAGTGATTAAACCCATGGAAAAATCTGCAATAAAATGCAAGACTCTTGACGAACACTTTGATCCTCTCCTCTTTTCTCTTCTTTTCTCTTCTTGAACTCTCTACTAAAATCCTAGGCTTATATTAGGATTATAAAACTGAACCTAATAGTATTAGACCCTTAAAATCTTACTAAAAATGAATTAAATTTGATTGGTAAGGAAAAGACCAAAATACCCCTCACTATTTTCGGATAACTTTCCTTAACTGGACAACATAACTTCAAAATGGCATATCTCACTCATCTGAACTCGAAACTTAGCAAACTCGGTGGCGTTGGAAAGATAATTCAAAGAACTTTCACTTTCAATCTTATGGAACACCTAACTCATCATGTACTGAGAGTTATGGTCATTTGAAGTTGACCCAAAATATAGAAGAGCTTAGGAATGAATTCTCTCTAGTTCTTATTCGAGTCTTAGTTCAAAAAATTTCTAGGGTGTTATAGAGAAGTCTTTACCACCCAGACCGTCGTGATTGGCACCCACACTAACCCTCCGGTGGGAGAACCATTAATACTAATTAGCTAACCAAGAACCAAACAACTTAATCAAAACTAAGACATTTAAAGATACGGAAGCATGTTTAAATGCAAGAGTCAAATAGAGTTCCCATAAACTCCAAGAGATCTAACAAAACATTGCGGAAATTATTCCCTAGAACTTGAAAGTCAATGTACCAAAACTCTAATAATGATCATAAGACTAAAGGAAATGGGTACAACCCAATTAAACATAAGAAAATCTAAAGTACTAGTCTAAGTCTGAAGATGTGGATGTAAACAAAAGAGAACTCATGGCAGTCTGGAAGAAATGACTCACCCTTGAATTCAATTGATCACTGATCTTCTAGAAGAGGTCTGTTAGTAGCCGCCTGAAGATGCCTTGTACTCAACTAGGAAAGAGTAAGTGTAGTATCAATACACAATCATAGTGTACTGGTAGGATCATGCGGCTATCCCAATAGGTGAAACATATATAAGTCATTACAACAATAATAAGCATGCATACACCGAACATATACAATATCAATTATCAATTACAAACAATCTACAATTTCACAAATCTCAATATATACAGTCATGTCAAGTCAATGGTCCTCTCATGGAACCCATACCCAAACTGTTAGTGTACCGGTACGTGGTACCCGATCCAAGTTAGTGTGTTGGACGTGATATCTGATCCCATGTATGCACTGGAGTGTGGCACCCAATCCAAGTTAGTGTGTTGGAACGTAACACCCAATCCATTCAACAAGCTACAATCACAATGTACATTCTCATAATCATACAATCAAGTCATGATTCATGACATACAATTATTCAATCATCCTCTTATACAATTACTGTGACTAAATGCAACATTCACATACATACATACATTATAATGAAGTAATTACCAACATACATCACACCAATATGAAATCACAACCATCACCTACCTCGAACAAAGCTTGAATCCCCTAAGAAACTTGATTCTTCCCTTTCCGGAATCTTTTTGCTTGTTCTTGGTCTACAAACAATCAATATAACGCAAGGATCAATAAACAAGACCTAATTACCCGAATCATAATCAATAATATCAACCCTAGGTCAAACCCTTGATCCCCATACCAATATTAGGGTTTTTTCCACCATATTTTCTAGATCAAAACACCTCCCCCATCGATGATTACCCAAGAAACTAAATTCTACGGATCGAAAAATGGATTCGGGGAGTGAAAACCTTACCTTTAGCCTCAAGAATGGTAAAAAACCATTCAGAACACACCTGGGGTCGTCTCCTAGCTCTCAAGAATGAAACTTGCAGAAAATAAATAATTTTGGGGATTATTTCCGATTTAATTAGCGACTGGCCCGCTATGGCGGCCCTCAACCCACCACAACGGCCCTGCCCTAGCGGGATAAATTCCTCCCTGGAAGCTTGCGCGGAGACAGAACGTCGTAATTAGAGTCTCCAACCTCCATTTCACAACACACCTTCAACCCGCGACACTCAAAAACTACTCGTTCATGCTAAGATCAGTTTCAGAAGTTCTACTCAGCCGAATTCAATTATGTAAAGTCGTACGGGTTCCTTAATGTCTTATCTATCTACTCATATGATCGAATTCATAATTAGATCTCCCATTTGTTGCCAGATTTTCCTAGACTTCACTGACTCTGATTTTATCTAAATCTGGATTAGGCTAAGAAATTTCAAGTTACTACCAAAAAGTTTTTTGGCCCAAAAATTTTCCCCATTTGTTTTCTATAATGACGGGAGAAGGTCATTACATTTTCAAACCTTTTTAAACTTGTTTTAAGACTTGAGCATTTCAGTTTGAGGAAGAGTTGATTTGAGTTCATTTTCTTTAAAATGATATATGAGAACTAAGTATTCCCAAGAGTAAATGTTTTTACATTTAAGATGAGAGCAAACACTGATTTCCGAAAGAGTTCATGATCAATTTTGTGTACTATCTCTTTTAAGAGAAATATTTTGAGTAATAATCTCAAAGTTGAAGAAGAGGAAATGTTTTCTTAAAAAAATATGAGCTAAGTTATATTTTGGGAGTAGTATTGAGCACTGATATGGGGGAGAGTTCTAACAACTCACAACCCCCATAAACCATGTAGCCAGCGTGGGTAGAAAGGGTCATACTTTTTAGATGATTCTTTATTGCTTTTTAGCATAGACTAGTGGATCCACTTAGTTGAGGAGTTCTATACCCCGGCAAGGTATAGGACAGTTCTGGCAGCGCGGACGAGACGTTGTATCATCACATATCTCATAGTGATGGTTGTCAGTTAGAGAATATCTCCAAAACATAGTTTATTTTGTATTTTTACATACAAACTGAGTTATGTTGTATTTTTCAATACATTGAGTTGTTATTTAAAAGTTTTTCTTTATATTACATTATTGTTATGTCTTTTACATTGAAATGAGTTGAGGTCGAGTTGAGCTGAGACGATGTAAGTTGTTTCTTCAGTTCCACCTCAAGCTTATGTCATGTTTAGATTTCCCCTTGCATGCTCGTACATTCCATGTACTGATGTCATTTGGCCTGCATCTTTTATGATGCAGATACAGGTAACTGGGATCATTAACCAGCGCTTCATTGATCCAGTTGAATCCAGAGTTGTTTAGTGAGCCTCCTTGCTTCCGGAGGATCCCTCATTTATGTTTATCATTTCGATTTTGTTATTAGGATGTCGTGGGTCTTGTCTCGACGTCCACCTCAGTTAGTAGAGGCTTCATAAATAGTTAGACACAATTAGTTCATGAGTCTTGTTCATTTCAGTTATTATGTTCTAGACTTGAGTTGCCGCTTTGACTAGTGAATGTTTCTTTAAATCTTCTGAGTTAGTTATTTTGAGTTAAAGCCTTACTTATAAAGTTCTCTTATTGTTGAGTAAGTCTTCCGCTGAGAGTTGAGCCAGGCGAAGAGTTCGTTTGGCGCCAGCAATGATTCTTGAATGTTGGCCACGTCCAGGGTGTAGGCTCGGAGCGTGACAATGTGATTATTATTATTATATATAAAATATGTATTCACTTGACATTAATTTCTTTTTCTATATGTCAACAATACATAATTTAAATATGAATTTGAGGAACATCGGTTATGATCATATGTTTCATGTCTTACAATTTTAGTCAGATTTTTACAAAATTGTAGTCTCCTATTATAATTGCATATATGTTGACACCTAATTTTGACCTTCCCCGTTAAGAATTAACTTTCGAGCTTCTTAATTTTTCAAACGATTTAAGATAATTAACTTTATATAATTCAAATTAGTTTCAAGGTTATTTAAGTAAGCTCGGTCAACTTTTATAGTGTTTTGAATAACAAATATATTTCATATAATTATATACGTAATTAGTATATTTTATAAATGTCGGAAAATCATATCAAAAGACTTTTACTTTATTAAAATAAATATTTTATTAATTTAGTTCTAGTTTGAATTATGGTCTTAATTTTCGGATTAATAAGTTTATATGTAAATCGAATAAGTTTATGGTTAAATTAATTATTTCATTTCGTTAAGATCGAGAAGCTCATAAATTAATTATATTAATACGTCTTATTTTGTTGTTAGCCGAATTCGCCAATTTAATTCAATTCGGCTAAATTTTCAACTTGTATTTGGTTACAATTGTAATTCAATAGTATTAGGTAATTAAAAATATAACCAACACCCATCTTAGCCTCCAATTCTTTTAAGACCCAAATTTGGGCCATTTTG
>JAJOOS010013122.1:0-24948 GCA_029582725.1 Solanum chiquidenum
ATATATATATATAAGAATGAATTAATTAAAGCCGTTGGATTAAAATAGAGGGTTTAGATTTAAAGTTAAGAAGCACAATCCATGTGCTTCCTACGTGGATTGCCGAATTTTATTCGAATTAGGTCCATTTAAATTATAACCTTTTGTTTATTAAATAGCCATAATTTATAGAATTAAAAATAATTATTTTGCAAAACTAGTTTATTTGATAAAGTTAGTCAATCTTAAAATTAAAGTAATATAAATTAGTAACTCCTTAATTAATTAAGCTTTCTAATTTTAAACAATGTACGAAAAATATCTATTGCGACAAAAGAAATTATATTTGAACAAAAATAGACTCAATTCTTAAGAACGACACTTATTTTTTTAAAAAATGAGAAAGTAAGTAGTAATATAATATTTTAAATTTTTATAAGAAATTGAAATAAATTTATGAGGTAAAAAAAAAAAAAAAAAAACATTTTCGTGCTCCTATAAAAATTTCATAACGTATATATATATATATATATATATATTTTATTATTATTATTATTATTATTATATGAAGAGCCAAAATTGGGTGTCAACACCAGCTGCCGAAATGATCGCAAGAAAAAAATAATCGAGGGCGACTCATTGTACGTAGAGAACATAACAGGGGATGGAAATCAATTCACCGTGTTCGGCGCAGGTTCTACTTCCACTGTTAACCTTCTGGAAAAGTCATGTTCTTGTAGGGAATATGACTTGGTCAAGTACCGTGCGCTCATGCAATGGCTGCTTTGAGATCGAAGGATGGAGATAAGTATGGTATGAGCATCTATGAATATTCTTCGCCTTTATATAAAGCTGAAATTTACCTCCTTGCATACTTTAAATCTATTAATGTTGTCCCTATCGAATCGAAATGGTGTGTGCCAAAAGAATTGCTAAGCGTGAATCCATTCCTTGTCGATACCAAGCTTGGAAGGAAGAAAAAAAAATGTGTCAAGGGTGTCGGTGAGAATTTCAAAAGGAAGAGGAGGAACAAATGTTCAATTTGTAAGAGATCCGGGCACAAGAGAACCAATGTATGAACAACAACAATTCTTAGATTGACTAATTATGTTTTTGTAACTAAGATACTGGATGTGAAGGTGTTGTTTATTTTGGACCCCAATAGTTTGGTCAATGTAATGTCAATTATTATCGAATTTACTCATGATCTTATATAGATGACATACATTTTGTACACTATCTATTAATGTTTATTGTTGAGTACACTCGTTGTGTATTAAGGTGTTTATAATTAATATATGGAAATTTATGGTAATGCAATGATTTTAATGTATGTATTAAAATGTAATTTTTTCTAAAATATTTAATTTTATATTTTTGTCCCCACTAAAACTGTGAATTTTTCTCATTCATGTTATTTTTAATACCCAAAATAAAAAAATACATAATAAATAACCTATGCATAACTAATCAAACATATAACTAATACAAGTAAGACTTAGATATACACTTCACCAAACGACACGTTAAAGAATTGTCAAAAAATCAGACGTTGACATCGAAAAAGTAGTAATTTCTACTTTGTTACCGTTGTAAAATTTGGATAATTGAGTATTGTCACCGTTGGTCAAAATATATAGATAATTAAGACAGTCGATACTTATTCATGTTCTTGGTTTATATTTTAGCAACGACATCTACACTTCAACAGTAATAAGGTATATATGAGTTGATATCATGATCCAAAAATTATCTATACTGCACCTACTAGAATATGACGCTTAAATATAGACCGTAGCTAGTATAATTTAAAAGGGAGATTGATTAACTAATAATAAACTATATTATTGAAATTTATTCAATTAAATAGGTTTAAACAAGTCATTTAAGGGTCCACATACATTGGGGGTGGAGATAAATGATGTATGATAAAGAGTTGTAGTTATACAATCAATATCTTCAATGTAATGTGTGAGAAAACACAAGTATGTTGAGAGAATGTTGATTGTTCAATCACAACTCTTCCAAAACATCATGTAAGGTTCCATCCAAATTGAGGGTGGTGCTCAATAATGTATGGGTGGTGATAAGAAACTAACTACTTCAACAACCAATTGTCTTAATATTCAACCAACAAAAACTAATTATCTAAAAAATCAACTGTCTTAATAGTCGACCACCAAAAACCAACCATTTCAAAAATCAATGTCTTAAAACCCACTTCAAAAATAAATTGTCTTAAAAAACCAATATCTTACTCATCACCATTGAGCTCCATAACAATACCCATCACGTCCACTGGAATTTCTTCTTCTACCTGCTTCTCCTCTTCTTTTTCTTTTTCTTCTTGCTTCTCCTCTTCTTTTTCTTGATCTTCTTCCTGCTTCTCCTTTTCTTTTTCTTCTTCTTCCTGCTTCTCTTCTTCTTTTTCTTTTTCTTGATCTTCTTCCTGCTCCTCTTCTTTTTCTTGATCTTCTTCCTACTTCTCCTCTTCTTTTTCTTCTTCTTTATTCTCTTCGATCCCCTCTTCTTTGTTTTCTTCTTCTTTCTTCTCTTCCAACTTCTCTTCTTTTTCTTCTACTTTTTATTCCATTTTCTCCTTCTCTTGTTTCTTCTCTTCCAGCTTATCTTCTTTTTCTTCCATCTTCTCCTCCTTTTGTTCTTTCTCTCCTTCCCTCATCTCTTCTACAACTTCATTAACTTATACTGCAAAGTACTTATCAACTGCAACAAGATTTTCATCGACTATTGCTAATGAAAGGATTTCATCAACATCAACTGCAACACCATTGGTGTTGTATAGTCTTCATCAACTGCTGCAAGATCAGTGGCTTAGAATTCTTACAAATAAATTATTTTACACAAATAGTATATAAATTAGTCTACCTTCATTTTTATTGTTCTTTTGAGCTCTCAATTTCTCATCTCGTATAAAAGCAACAACTTTCATCATTGATAGTTCAAGGGATGCAACACACTCACACAAATAATCATCTTTATTTTTATGTCCACTCGAAACAGAATTCTCACAAGGTTGGTTGGAATTATTCTCACCCAATATTTCATCCTCCTCGTTCTCTACTGCAGAAGTAAGGACAATGACACCTTTCAAATTGGCCTTTAACACTTTGTTTGGATCATTGTTACTCATTGTTTCATAATGTATTGTATTGTATTGTACTATACTGTATGGTAGATACAATTTTTGGCTAGACTGTATTGTTTGTTGTTGTTTAATAACATTTTAATTGTTTGGTTTGATTGTATCGTACTGTATTGTAATTTATAAATTTACTAAAATATCCTTAATTATTCTAGGGTAGGAGGTTTGACTAGAATTAAATCATATAAGGTAAAGGGTAAAATATTGTTTTGAAATATTATGTAAAGATATAATTGGAAAAAGAAATTAAGTAACAATGGGAACACCAAATCGGTTGTTCCATAAAATAGGGGTTTTCATTATTACGTAACAACGAAATTTAATAATACAATACAATACATTTTAAGTAACAATCAAAATAAACATTGTAGGTATAGTAACGATACAATACAATACAATGGGTAACAATGATCCAAACAAAGTGTTAGGCATCAATGATTGTGTCCTTCACTTTGCCCGTATATGGCTTTAATGTTGCCATATAATTTTGTTTTGTCTCACGGACAGTAGGTATGAGGTATGGATGCACAATCTAAAAAAAAATAAAAAATAGTACAAGACCTTCACTAATTTACAAATATTGCTAGATAATAATAAATAAATTTATACCTTTGTACTTCTCCCTTTGTACTTAAATGGATCACCTTCGACAATATTATCGCTCTTTGTCGTGTGCTATCTAAGTAAATGGAGAATGGATAGAGGCGAATCCAAAGACTGCTTTGCATACTTACCAAGATGAGGAAAAATCTCATATATCCAAATCTGAAATTAATAAAATAATAAATAAATAAACAGAGACTATTAAATACTATATAAATATATAAGAGTTTATTATAAATCAAGTACATAATTGATAATAAGTACTAGAAATGCCCAGGGAAGCCATACAGAGCATACAATGCATTCCCTCTTTCATTGTACACTTCACTCTGCTTCTTCAAATTAATTTTGCTCTTCAAATACTTCACTGTTAAATCAAAATACTCTTTCCCCCACGGATAACTTTTGAAAAAATCTAAATGATCGACCATCTTAATGTGGTTTGAATCCACAATCTTAGATAGATCGTGGGCAAGCAACATCGACTGGACGAACCAAACTAAAGAGCACTTAAACTTCTGCTCCTTATTCAATCTAGTACCCTTAATCAAACTCATCAACTTTGTAGCAGTGATGTTCTGATTCTTGGTCACTTTATAATAAAAAATTTCTCACCTTTCTGAACTTTCATCATTTTTGCATCACGGGGGTATGCTGAGCAATTCAGCCCCGTAATCAATGCAAACTCTTTTAAGCCAAAACAAGCAGGCTTATCATTCACATAGAACCACATCTCATGCAAATTTTTTTTATCATTTTTCACACGTTGCAACAACATATAATGGACCATCTGTCCATTGAACTTGTAATATTTTGAAATATGCCTTAAATGTCCAAAACAAGTACCTTTAAAGTCATTATAAAAAAATTTTTGAACTAAAACAGTTCTAAAATCACGATAAAGAGTCATTCTTGCTCTCATAGAAATTTTCGTTGGAAACGATCCTTACTCATCCATCCATGTCGTTAGATTATAGGACTTACCAAAGATTTCTCTTGCACAAATTGGCAAGGACAAGAGATCATCATCCTCATCTCCAGTATCTCGGCTATCTCTACTACTCTCCTCATCTCCATTGTCAGTTTTTTCTTCACTAGATTCAACATCATCAGTAGCTTGGGCACTTATGTCCTCACCATTGTATCAGAATCTGAGTTAGATTTTGGTTCTTCAACTACAAATTTTTTTTGAAGATCTTGAAACTTCTTCGGCCTTTCTTTTCTTGTTTTTAGAAGGCTTAGGAACATATCGTTTAACGATGCCGCCTCTAGTTTTATCCATACTGTATTATATACAAAAACATAATTTTCATATCAAAATAGCGACCACTAGTCTATTAATACAAACAGAGTAATGCTAAAAAAATATGAAAAAAAAGTACAAGTTCCAACAAAACTCGACAATGCCATTGACATAAACACCATTAAAGTCGACCAAAATACAGTAAAAACTTTCAAATCGATAGGCCAGATAAACATAAAAAATCAAAAATTCGATAAACATAAAAAATTAAAAATTTCTATGCATTATCCGAAGCAAAACGTCAATAATGATTCCGAATAAAGAGCATGAACTAAAATGGGTAAGATTTTCAGAACTTTAAGCAAACATCTAAATTTCGCTACACTATCGCAATAAAAAAATCAAATAGGCTAAAAGTTAGTGAAAACGCGATTAAACTTACATCAGACGAAGAAGATTGAAAAAGATCCAACTGAACTTGGGAAGAAGATTGAAAAAGATTCAGCTGAACTTGAGAAGAAGATTGATGAAAAATAGACAAACTCCACTTCATTTTTCAGGAACTATTATAGGATCTCTTTTTTCTTTATGTTTTTAATAATGGAAGATGGAAGACTTGTGTTGGAGAATGATCAGTTTTATGAAGGTTGATGATTTAGGTAAAGAAGGTTTATGGAAGACGAAGAGTTCTCTGATAACGTGTTCTGAGGTTTTCTCGGAAAATGTCAACTTATTTTATTAAATAATTTTTATATTTCTTGGGATTGTAATATAATTTTTTGGAGGAATGAATTTATTTAATGTTAAAGTGTTGGGATGAAAATAATATTTTATATACTTGTTTTTTTATTCCCAAGTTCTTAAAGTAATGAAAAGGCCCGTGACCTCACAACCCAAATCCACTTTTTCACTTTTTCTAACCCTAACCCTAAAAATTAAATCAAAAATAAATTAAGTGGCTATTGTGCAAATTAAATTTTGGGGGTGTCCCCCATGCCAATTAATCTCCAATAACATGTGTGTGCATAGTTTAATTGTCAATGCACATAAACGTTGACCAAGTATTAGGAATGACAATGGGGGCGATGCGGGGGCAATGCGGGTTGGGGCACGTTAAACTTGACCCGTAAAATTTTTAATTCACCTTGCATTGCCCTGTATAACAACTTATTTTATTTTCAATTTGTCCCACCCCGTCTAGTTAAGTTTGATACTAAAAATAAAATTTATAAAAGTAAATTCATTTTTTCATTAAGTTGTATTCATTTAATAGATAATGACTTAAACAATTATTTTTTTCGATGAAAATTGGGAAACATGTAAGAAATTGTAATATTTCTTATTATCTTGAATATTTTAATAACTTTAAAGAAAATATATTAATAAGGGAGAAGGCACAAGTACCCCCCTAGACTATGACCGAAATCTCAGAGACACACCTTAACTAAACTAACGTCCTATTACCCCCCCCCCCTAAACTCATTTTATATATAATATTGTACACATTTTGGCTTATGTGGCACACCCCGTGACTCCACGCAGTTGAGGCGCGTGGGAAATATTTGGATGCCACGTAAGCCAAAAAGGTGTATAAAATTACAAAAAAATGAGTTCAAGGAGGTAATAGGACCTTAGTTTAGTTAATGTGTGTCTCTGGGATTTAGGTCATAGTCTAGGGAGGTGCTTCTACCTTTTCCCTATTAATAAATAATACTCTATCATTTTTATAACATATAAAAAGTTAAAATTAAGTTTGAATCTACATAAAATCACTCCCCGCACAACCTTAAACTCATCCCACCCTGCATAGCTTTAAACCCACTCTGTCCTGCCCCATTTTCATCCCACATTTGATACGAATTCTCCCTACTTTTGTCTTATTTTGATAACTTCCCACAAATATAGATTGCCTACAGACAAATCTTGTCAGCCGAAATAATTTTTCTACCAAAAGTCCCACAATGGAAAAAAAGAATAATCGTTTAAGGAAAATAACTAAGAACAATAAATGAATGTGTAAAAAATCAAGATTGTGGCTCCATGAGCACTACATATAGCAAACATGTTCAGCTGATTTGGTAATCAAACTTAAAAGTCAAGGGTTTGAACTTTCATACACAAGTTTGACTCTACTTTTCCCAAACTAATAACGTTTCTTGTCGACCAACTTGATTAATATCCTATTATTTTTGTGACATATTGTACAAAAATGAGTCCACCTAATTCGAAGAGTAATAACTACGAATTTGGCTGGAAATTTGCAAAAAAAAAAAAATACTTTTTTCATCTCGATTTATGTGATATAGTTTGACTTGACATAGATTTTAAGAAAAACTTTTGAAAGTTATGGTCTAAAATAAGTGGTAGATATTTTCATGGCTATAACTTATTTCATTAAGGATCGATAAAATAAAATAAAATAGTTACAAAATGTGTCAATTTTAATTGTTGTGATTGACTGAGAGGAAAATGAGTCATAAAAATTGGGATAAAGTGAGTAATAATGTACAACAAAAATGTTTTTGAGTTACAAATGTAAAAGTTACATGTTAGGTAGGGGGGATTACATGTTAAAAATAGGGCACATGGACTCGCGATTTTTCTATAAAACTAAGTATTTTATGCACATATTTTCTAAAATTGGCATAACATTATTTGTTAGCACCTATCCTACAAGCTAAGAAATGTAAACGGTGCACTTGATTGGATGTTGAATTATTTTACCAATTGAATTAGGGATCAATTGCAGTTTACACGTTAGCTCATTCGAGTTGAATATCATTTGAGAAAAAGAAAGAATATCGAACCCTACAAGTATAAAAATTAGGGATGCCAATGGGGCGGGGCGGATGCAAGGCGGGTGGGTTTAAGGCTATGCGGGGCGGGACGGGACGGGTTTAAGGTTGTGCGGGGCGGGTTGAAGTGAGTTTTTTTAAAGGGCAAATTACAGAAATCACATACTTTTAAGGCAAAATTACAATTTATCCCTTAAAAGATTATAATTACATAAACCCCTCAAACAGATACAATAATATAAGCGTTGATACATTAATCTGATGCGCGAGATCCAATAATATAAGCGCTGATACATTAATATGATGCGCGATATACAATAATATAAGCGCTGATACATTAATCTAATGCGTGAGATACAATAATATAAGCACTGATACATTAATCTAATGCGCGAGATACAATAATATAAGCGCTGATACATTAATCTGATGCGCGAGATACAATAATATAAGCGCTGATACACTAATCTGATGCGCGAAAATGAGGGATTTTGGAAATTTGTAAAACTTATAGGGGATAATGGTAATAAGTAAACTAAAATGTGGAATTTCTGTAATTTTTTCTTTTTTAAAATTAATGTGGGGCGGGGCGGGTATATGTGATTTCATGTGGGTTCAAACTTTATTTTAATTTCTTACATGCTATAAGAGTGATAGAGTATTATTTATTAAAATATTTTAAAAAAAACTACGAAAATATTCAAGATAGTAAATGAAAATGGTTCCATAAAAAAGATTACAATTTCTTACATGTTTCCAATTGACCTCTAAAAAATAAAATTTTAAGCTACTATCCTATGAAATTAATAAAACTTAATGAAAAAAGGAATTTCTTTTTATGAATTTTATTTTCTTATCAAACTTAACTAGAAAAAGAAAATATTAAAAAAGTTATGCGGGGCGGATCTATGCGGCGCGAGGTGGGACGAGTTTAAAATAAAAAATTGTTATACAGAACAAAGCGGATTAAAAATTATGCGGGTTAAGCTTAACCTGCCCCACCCCGCCCCATTGCCCTCCCTAATAAAAATGTGTTTTGAGAAGATGAGAAGAAAAGGGATGATGAGTTGAATAATTCTAAATTTGGTAATTAAAGATAGGCAGCCATATCTTCTCTATAAATGTCGGTAAAGAGGGCCATAATTCCAAGCATTTTGTCACGTATACACCATTGAACAAACCGTTTTGTGTCATTTTCCAGACTTTGCTGTATCAGTGTGTGTTGCTTCTGATTTTGTAGACCATTTTGAAAGTTAGAGCCTACCAAATCAATTAGTATTTGAATCATAATTTCTACACACCAATTATTCATCTTCTTTTTCCCTTGGAAGTTTCCTAGCAAAACATTTGACTTAAACAAACATACTAGCATGATTAAAACATGTGTCGACGGGATGGATGGATACTCGCTGCCTTAATTAAAGGCTTCGTTTATACAAAAGAACTCTCATTCGACGTGTGAGTGTGGATTTTTATACTTGGCTTCATTTGTTAGTTGAATCTTTATACTCACGACTTTGTCAATTCATCCCCGCAATTCACTAAAACACAATATTTTAAACCACTTTCTCATTCGACGTGCAGGGGCGGAGCCACCTTAGTATAAGGGGGTTCATCCGAACCCCCTTCGGTGGAAAATTATATTATTTATACATGATTAAAATATTTTTTTATGTATATATAATAGATGTCGAACCTCCTTTGGCTACTTCATGTGTCTATTCTACAGATTTTGAACCCTCTTATTGAAAATCCTGGTCACGTCACTATTGACATGTGTGAGTGTGGCACAACCGCTTACACATGAAATTTCATGTCATTTTTAATGTCGCATAAGAAATTAATTATTAAAAAAAATAAAAATTTGCACATTAAAAAATTCATTATCATGTTTTTCATATTTGCTCATAATTGAGCACTGAATTATGTCAAATTAGTCTAATTCTTCCTATTTGTCATGAATTTTATTACACTAAAAGTTCACCAACACAAACCTAATAAATTTTCATCATAATTTTTGATTAATTACATAAATTCACAAAATTCATTTGTTATTCTTCAAGCTTCTTCACAAAGTTTTTCAATTTTTAAATAGGCGAAATGGTCTGATAGACTCTTGTACTTGTATGAGTTTGTATTCTAAGACTTTTTACTCTATATTTTATCAACCGGACCCTTGAACTTATTAAAACACAATATTTAAAACCTCTCTGACTATTGACAAAATCTATGTGACATAAATATTATTGAGTTGGGAAAATGTGTGAATACACTTGCTTCCAAGCGCGTAAATACACTATATTTTATTTTAAAATATTTTTTTTTATTAAAAAAATATATTTCTTCATTAACCCTATCTCACCCCCCGCCCCGCCCCACCCCAACTTATCTTCTTCTCCAACACTCTTCACACCCTAATCCTAACATTTCTTCTCGTCTTCTTCAACAAAATCACTCACAATACCCATTCTTTCTTTTTTTTCTTCGAAGTCACCCGCTATAAACTCTCTTTTGCTTCTTTTTCTTCTTCAACCCACTCTCCTCTTTGTAACAAATCAAAATCTCGCCATTAATTTCTTTTTGCAGCCCCCATTTTTCTAACTTCTTAGTATTTTTTATTTTAAAAGTTGAACTCATTGTTTGTCTTAGTTAAATTCAAAGAGGAGGTATAATATGAATTAATTTAAAGGGTGATGGTGGGTATTGAAAAGGTTGAAAACTCCATTGATAAGCTTGAAGAACAACAAATGAGTCTTATGAATTTGTGAAATTAATTCAAATTTATGATTGGGGCTCGTTGGATTTGTGTTAGTGAACTTGTAGTTGAAATTTCTAGTCAAATAAAGAAGAATTTCATATATTTGGCATGAATTTGGTGCTCAAATTGTGAGCATATATGAGGATTGAAGAACATGACTATTTAATTTTTTTTCAAAATTTACAAAAGTTAAATATTTGATTTTTTATTCTTTTAATATTTAATTCGTTACGTGTCATTGAAAAATGACATGGAATTACATATGTAAGAGGTTGGATTACACACACAGATCTGATGAGAAAAGAATTTAAAATATATATAGTGTTTTAATGAGTTTAAGAGTTTAGTTGATAACGTGTTGAGTAGGAGGGTTTGAAATACAAACACATACAAGTATAAGGGTCAATCAGACCATTTCACCATTTCAATGTACACCATTACTCTTCAAGATTTTAAAATTATCTAAACTTCATCCTTTCACAAACAAAATTAAAAAATTCAGATCTCAAAAGTGTGTAAATCGACCAAGATTCATTGAGAATGAATTTGAATTTCAAAATTAAAGAAACTAAAATAAAACTATGAGATAAGAGATTTGGTTAGTTGGGGGTGGGTGTTATGAAGAAGAAGAAGGGGGTGTGGTAGGGTGGGGTGGTGGGTGGTTTCAAGGAAGAAGGAGAGGGTGGGGGCTGAAGGAAGGGTTGATTTTTATTTTATTTTTAAAAAAAAAAAAAATTGGAAATATTTTTAATATAAAAAAATATACTCACTTGTGTTTAAAGTATTGTGTTTTAGTAAATTTAAGGGTTCAATTGACAAAATCGTGAGAATAAGGGTTCAATTAACAAAAAAAAGACAAGTACAAGAACCGTCCACATTCTTCCGCCCAGGGAAAATAGACTTAGAATCAAATATTCGTTTCATATTATATTCTTTTGAGAGAAAAATATAATCCAGTTTTATAAGTGAGCCTATCAATGATAAAGAACATTGGTCGAGATTTTATTCCATATAAGATGTGGTAAAATATGATGGGAAATGGATTTTGAGTCGGCAATAGATATTGCATAATAGGTCAAAGTCAAGACATACTGATGTTAGTGTTTGCATGAAGTTTGATTTGTTTTGTTTCATATGCATTTTTAATGCGTTTAGACCTCAAATTATGACCTAAGATTTATCATACGGCAAAGATTTGGATTGAACAAGATACATAACTATATATTTTTGAAGAGTTAAATTTGTATGTAGTAGCATCAATTTTAACTTTATCGTCATCCCTTTAAAAGCATTAATAATAAATTTCTTATGATAAGTGAAATTAAAACCTAAAATAAAAAATAAATAACTTATTATGACAGATAAATTGTCCCGGTAATGTATACAATTGTATATTAGCAGTGGATACACATACATCAAGTCAGAGGACGAGTTAGGTGAGAGTTCATAGGTTCGAACGAACCCAGTAGCTTTTCCTTAGATCCTCTATTTGTATTAGAAAATTATATATATATATTGACTCTTGAACCCCTAACAAAACTGTCATGAACTAGACCGTCGTAATTGACACCCACACAAACCCTCCGGTGGGAGAACCATTACAACAACCCAAACTAACAAATTTTATGAAAACTAAGGCATTTAAAGATACGGAAGCAAGTTTAAATGACTATAAAAATGGAGTCCCCATAAACTCCAAAGTTTTAACAAACAACTAACCAAACTAATGCGGAAGAACAACCCCTAGAACCTGAAAGTCATTGTACGAAAACTCTACGAACGACAAGTCTAAGAACAAGGGGTACAACCCCGAAACTAAACAACACCTTAACCAAATAGTCTGAGTCCGAAAAGAGTGGACTTAAACAAGAGAGATCCATGGCAGCTTGAAAAAACTGGCTCACCCTTGAATCCGGTCACGCTCAATAGTCACCTAGTTGAGGTCTATCAATAGCCGCCTGAAGATGCCCTGTACTCAGCAAAGAACAAGCAAGTGCAGTATCACTACACAACCACAGTGTACTGGTAGGATCACACGGCTATCCCAATAAGTGAAACACATGCAAGTAATCACAACATTATAAAACATGCATATACCGAACATATACAATATTAGTCATCTTTTCAAGATCAATGTAGCATCACATGTTCTCAATAATACACATTGATTATCAATTTAGAGCAACATACAGTCTTCCAATATCAATCATCATTAGATATGAATGTAATCATCACAAGTAGATACACAACACAATTCAATGGTCCTCTCATGGAACCCAACTCAATGGTCCTCTCATGGAACCCACACCCAAACTGTTAGCATACCGGAATGTGGTGTCCGATCCAATGTTAATGCCGGAACGTGGCATCCGATCCCATATTTATGCCATGCCAGAACGTGGCAACCGATCCCATGTTTATGCCGAATCGTGGCAACCGATCCAAGTTAGTGTGTCGGAACGCAACACCCGATCCATTCAACAAACCACAATCACAATCACAATCACAATGTATATTCTCACAATCATACAACAAGAGGTGATTCATGGCATACAATTATTTAATTATACTCATTTACGATTAGAATGATCAATAATGCAACATTCGCATACATACATGCATTATAATGAGCAATTACAAACATATATCACACCAACATGAAATCACAACCATCACCTACCTAGAATCCAAGCTTGAATCCCTTAAGGCACTTGAATCTTCCCTTTCCGGATTCTTTCCGCTTGTTCTAGGCCTACAAACAACAATTTATACGCAAGGATCAACAATTAAGACCCAATTACCCAGATCATAAGCAATAATATCAACCCTAGGTCAAACCTTGATCCCCATACCCAAATTAGGGTTTTTCCACCATTAACTTCAGATCAAAACCTTTCCCCAATGATAATTACCCAAGAAACTACGTTTTACGGATCAAAAAATAGATTCGAGGAGTTAAAACCTTACCTTTAGCCTCAAGAATGGTGAAAAATGGTCATGAACTCGTCTGGGGTCGTTCCTTAGCTCTCAAAGTTGAAAATTGCAGAATAAAGACGTTTTGGGGTTTATATACGACCTTAAGTCGCATCCGACCCGCCACATCGGTCCTCACCCCGCTACAGCGGCTCCGCCCTGGTGGCAGAAATCCTGCCCCACCAGCTTGCACGGAACCCGTGAGCTATTTTAATAATTCCAAAACCCCCATTTCACAAGACACCTTTAACCAACGATGCTCAGAAAATACCGTTCACGCTAAGATCGATTTCGGGAGTTCTACTTACCCAAATTCAATTCCGTAAGGTCGTATAGATTCCTTAACGACTTATCTAACTACTCATGCAATCAAAATCATAAATAAATCACTCGATTGTTACCAGATTTCCCTACACCTTAACGACTTTGATTTCGTCCAAATTTGGACTACGCCCAAATCTGGACTAGGTTGAGAAATCCAAAGTTACTACTCAAAAGTTTTCTGACCCCGATTCTTTCTCCATTGGCTTTTCTATAACGACGGTAACAAGTCGTTACAATAGATACCAATTTACCCATCACTCATCCCCGAGTGACAAACTAGGAGAAAAGGGCTAAAGCAAGAATATAGTAGTATCTGAATCGTCGAATAACTGGGGATACTTGTCCCACCTACTTTTTATATCAACTCTGGGCTGCTAGAAGTTTAGATTGGATACTTCTCACCTTACCCTGAACATCTTTAACCAAATCAACTCTCAAAGGTTTCACATCTTCAACCTCAAATCAACCAATTGAACACCTACACATCTTTCCATACAATGCCTCAATGAAGTCATCTCAATACTCGAGTGATAAATATTGTTGTATGTAAACTTAACTACAACAAAAGCGATTCCCAACAGCCACCAAAGTTGACCGTACACATGTCTACAACATGTTATCAAGTACCTTGACACAATCATCCAGACGAATCATTTAGCACTTAAGCATGATAAAATTCCAAGTTAATACTCGCTACAAATAGAAGTGAACCTGAATCAACCAACAAACACTCATAATACCCAAACAATCATAGTCCTTAACAATATCTCCATCCCACAACATAAATTTCCATGAGCTTAAGTTATAATAAATTTGATCTTTAGAAATCAGATACTCATCGAGGGATATGTCCAACATACAACCCCTCCAACAACACCATCGAAATGTTAGATTTAGTAATTGTAGATTACCTCTTAAGAACAGTAGAACTGGACCCGATGATCCCCACATTCAACCACACATAATCGATACATGACCTCGACGACTAGAGGAATATTAAGATTATCGGACAACCACAAATACACATGGTAGCTCTTCTATAGATTCTCATAAGCAAGGTGGTACATGTAGAACCACTAAAATACTTTAACAACTCCAAGACAACATCAATTATGTCATTCGAAATACCAAAATCTTTCCAATCTCCCCACTCAACCAAGAGAACATCGCAGAATTCGGTATCCCTGATCCACCACTAGGGATCCACCCACAAAAGGGAAAACATACTAGAGCATAGCTAGTGAATCATACTCAAAACACTAACAACCATCATAAACACTCTGGCCTTTTACCTTACTCTAAACCAACACTTTGAAATGAAACCCTTTCTTAGATACTTTAACAATCAAAAGTAATAAACTTTACGATTCAAACCAAGTGTAAATCCTTTCAAAGGTTCACTACCTGATACAATTGATCATTTCTCACCTTACAAATTTGTACCTTGACAAAATATATCACCACGAATGTAGACTTACAATGAAAACTTTGAATTGTAACTCAACTGTATAATACAATCCCCTTTCCTATCAACATTAGCTTATACCTTGCAGATTTTCATGAAATCATGGATCTTCGCTTATCATCGATCGCATCTCCATCGATCTTACAATATATTTTCTCTAAAATTTCAATCTCACTCATTACTAGACTCAAAAATAAAACCAAGCACTTGTCATCACACTCAAACTAATGTCCCCACACTCTTTTTCAATAGTTTTTGACCAACCTGATGGATTCGTGACACTATTACCATAGCCACAACAAAAATGAATGAAATCACGCATCTATGAACCCAATTATATACCCCTCTAAAGATATCTCTTTAGCCTTTGCAATCAAATAAAATATTCTTGCTCTAGCCTTTCTCTAAAGGTTGTACTACATTCTACTATATTTTCCTTCATTATAACTCTAGCTCTTTAACATTCTATTCGAGTGGTGTCCTACCATCTCTTATAATTTTCCATACGACTACGTTACTCACCAAATATTAGAAAATCACAACCTTAGGTACTCACAGGTCGTAATTACTATACAAAATTCGCTTAACCAACAATCTTATTAAATAGATGCATCCCGTCATAATCCATCACGACTCTTATTACCATTACGCTCTGTCATCCTAGACTATCACTACGAAGTCAACCTTTTAATCAACACGACACCTCAAACTCAGGTATACTCATCAAATTCAGAGGACTAACCCAATTTTTATGCGCACTTTCTTACCAAAATACTTCAATTGCCTTCACCCAAGTATACTCAATGGGACTTTCTTTATCCATAAGTTTGTAATCCCGGCATGAATCCACCCCTTTATGGCTTAAGATAAAATCACCAGTCCTTATACTACCCTTCTTCTTCTTAACAAACAAGACAGGAGCACCCCACGGGGAAGCACTAGGACGGATGAAACCTTTATAAAAAAGCCCTTGGATTTGAGCTTTAAACTCTCTCAATTCTCACACCACAAAAATAGACTCAATAGAGGGGGATTCGACCTCAACATCCCAAATATGAGCCAACTATGCCAAACAATCCTGCCTCACCAGTTTCCTACCCTGCACGAAAGATATGATCTTAGCTGACTTAGGCTTGTACACCCATTCCCACTCTAATCTTTCTCTACCGGGGATCTCTAGAGTTACCGACTTAGTATTACGATGAAGCCCGATATAATAGGGGGACGACCAAGTCATGCCTAAGATTATATCAAGTCAGTCATATCCAGCATAACCAAATCAACCCAAATCTGAAAATCAATAAACACAACAGGACAACACGATATACATGGGTGACTATGATCGACTCTTCAACTAGGGTAGAAACATGGATGGGGGCATCAAGTATATCACAAACCACATTAAATCCCAAGGCAATTGAACTGACACATAGGAATAAGTAGAACCCGGATCAAACAAAATAATAGCCATCCGGGCACAAACAAGAATGGCACTAGTGACCACTGCATCACACACCTCAAACTCGGTATTGCCAGAAAAAGCATATAACTGAGCATTGTCATCTAGACGGGCAACCTCCTCGCCTGTCTGCACTACTCATCTGCCTGCATTACCATTTCCCCAATCTCCACCACCTCACTGATTTCCTCCTCACATGCCTAGGTTCTCCATAATTTTAACGCAGTTTATAATATTCGATTGTTGAACACTGAATTAGATCGCGGGGGTTAGTTCGGGTATGATTCGGGGTCCATAATTGTGACTAGGGAAAACATGGGAGACAGGGATGAGATTTTGTCTCGCCCTGTCCCACTCTGGAGGTCTCGCCATGGCGGGGAAAATCCTGCCCCAACTGCCCTGACGGAAACAGACCCCTGCCAACAATTTTTGGGGTTCCTCTCTTTTCTATATTTCCCTAGATTTCCCGTCTATAACTAGGCATTTAAGAAAATCCATTTATATCGATTCAACACTACCACACACATATCCCAGGATACACCCAAACTCTCACACGGCTATCAGTTGGTTGCAACGCATGTTCAGATTTCTCGCTTACGAACTACATCATAATTTATCTAGACCCTTGCACCTAATCTCGTGATGACTTTCTTTTCACAACAAGTTTCACGACATTCAAGCAGTTACAACTTGCAGACAAGTCTAAATTATTTAATTAGTTCGTTCCATAGAGGACCATTACTGATAATCTATGCCTTATACGGCCCCTAAGGCCAGATACCAATTGGAACCTTCTCAGTTCCAATTAACTTGCTTGTGTCCCTTCAGCCGGGACTACATCGTCTAGTTCACTTCGTTGAGATACCAATTGGACTCAACTCATACCACAAGAGATAATAGTAGCTAGCGAGCCCCACAAACTGCTAATTTCAATCATAGAACTAGGTTGAACCCAATTCTTAACTTCCTCAATCTTTGACTAATGGTAACCAGACCTTAAACCAATCTTAGAGAAAACCGATGCACCTTGCAATTGGTCAAAAAGGTCATCTATCCGAGGCAATGGATACTTGTTCTGAATGGTGACCCTATTCAACTGTCGGTAGTTTATACACATCCTCTCTTGCTAGTGATGGTGTTACAACTTTTGTTGCTCTAGTTCAGACCATAGAGTGAATGAGGAAATATACTAATTTGTATCACCCAGGTACCAATTAGATTCAAGTCATAGCACGAATGAGTAGAAAAAAGTGAGTTTTTCCTAAAGTCCTATTGCCTCTCAAAGAAAAGTACGGACATCATCGTACCGTTCCGCAAGACTCTGCTAGCCTTGTTTTGGTACAATGAGATCAACGAACTTAGGGCTCTGATACCAACTTTGTCATGACCCAGACCGTCGTGATTGGCACCCACACACACCATCCGGTGGGAGAAACATTACAATAACCCAAACTAACAAATTTTATGAAAACTAAGGCATTTAAAGATACGGAAGAAGGTTTAAATGACTATAAAAATAGAGTCTCCCTAAACTCTAAGGTTTTAACAAACAACTAACCAAACTAATGCGGAAGAACAACTCCTAGAACCTGAAAGTCATTATACCAAAACTCTACCAACGACAAGTCTAAGAGCAAGGGGTACAACCCCAAAACTAAACAATACCTTAAACAAATAGTCTGAGTCCAAAAAGAGTGGACTTAAACAAGAGAGATCCATGACAGTCTAAAAGAACCGACTCACCCTTGAATCCGGTCATGTTCAATAGTCACCTAGCTGTGGTCTATTAATAACCGCCTGAAGATGCCTTGTACTCAACAAAGAACAAGCAAGTGCAGTATCAGTACACAACCATAGTGTACTGGTAGGATCACACGGCTATCCCAATAACTGAAACACATGCAAGTAACCACAACATTATAAAACATGCATATACCGAACATATACAATATTAGTCATCTTTTCATGATCAATACAACATCACACGTTCTCAATAATACACACTAGTTATCAATTTAGAGCAACATACATTCTTCCAATATCATTCATCATTAGATATGAATGTAATCATCACAAGTAGATACACAACACAATTCAATGTTCCTCGCACGGAATCCAATTCAATGGTCCTTTCATGGAACCCTCACCCAAACTGTTAACATACTAGAGCATGGTATTTGATCCAATCTTTATGCCGTAAAGTGACAATCGATCCCATATTTATTCTAAAAAACGTGGCAACGGATCCCATGTTTATGCCGGAACATGGCAACCTATCCAAGTTAGTGTGTCGGAATGCAACACCCGATCCATTCAACAAACCACAATCACAATCACAATGTATATTCTCACATTCATACAACAAGAGGTGATTCATGGCATACAATTATTTAATTATCCTCATTTACGATTAGTGTGATCAATAATCTAACATTCGCATACATACATGCATTATAATGAGCAAATACAAAGATATATCACACCAACATGAAATCACAACCATCACCTACATCGAATCCAAGCTTGAATCCCCCTTAAGGCACTTGAATCTTCATTTTCTAGATTATTTCCGCTTGTTCTAGGTTTTCAAAAAAAAATTATACGCAAGGATCAACAATCAAGACCCAATTACCTGGATCGTAATCAATAATATCAACCCTAGGTCAAACATTGATCCCCATACCCAGATTAGGGCTTTTTCCACCATTAAATTCAGATCAAAACCTTTCCCCAATGATAATTACCCAAGAAACTACGTTCTACGGATCGAAAAATGCATTCGGGGAGTTAAAACCTTACCTTTAGCCTCAAGAATGGTGAAAGATGGTCAAGAACTCATCTGGGATCATTCCTTACCTCTCAAAGTCGAAAAGTGTAGAATAAAGATGTCTTGGGGTTTATTTACGACCTTAAGTCACGTCGGACCCGTCACAATGGTCCTCAGCAGCCCCGCCTTGGCGGCAGAAATCCCGCTCCAGCGGCTTGCACGGAACCACTGAGCTATTTTAATAATTCCAAGACCCCCATTTCACAACACATCTTTAACCAACGACGCTAAAAAAATACCGTTCACGCTAAGATAGATTTCAAGAGTTCTACTCACCCGAATTCAATTCCGTAAGGTCGTACAAATTCCTTAACGAGTTATCTAACCACTCATGTAATCAAAATCATAAATAAGTCATCCGATTGTTACCATATTTCCCTACACCTTAACGACTCTGATTTTGTCCAAATCTGGACTAGGTTAGGAAATCCAAAGTTACTACTCAAAAGTTTTCTGGTCCCAATTCTTTCCTCATTGGCTTTTCTATAACGACAGGAATGGGTCATTACAAAAACTGATTGATAACTTAGAGGTAAGGAAGGGGTTGTGAAAAAGTCTTACACACTAGAGTTGTGGATTCGAATCCCACAAATTTTTGACCAAACTAAGCCATTATTTAAACCAATTCATCAAAATAATACGTTTTTTATTTTTTGTTACAAAACTAGTATAAACATATTTTTGGGTAACATTTTAGGATATTTTTATTTTAAAAATTCAACGAACAAAAACTGACGGAGATGACGACGTTAAATGAATAAACGTCTCATGATTAACATTTTACTCCTAAAACGTTACTCACAAGTACGCTTATTGAGAATCCAATCATGGGCCACTAAATTCAATCTTGCAAATGCAGAATCAAATCCTGCAAATTTAAAACATTACTCATAGTAACGTTTTACACCTAAAATGTTACTATGAGTAACATTTCTTAAGAATCCAATCACGAGCTTTCAAATCCTACAAATTTAGAATTGAATCCTACAAATTTAGCTATAAAACGTTACTCATAGTAACGTTTTACCTTAAAAATGTGACTATAAGTTACAACACTCTGTTAAAGTCATATTCCTCCATTTTTTAAGCTGACCACATGTGATTATAAAATAAATATTGTTGTAAGGAATGTTTTGCATGTTCCAACAATATTCAGCAAATCTTTTACTTGTGTGGACCATTGTTAAAATAATATTCACAAAACTTCATCAGGTATGAATTAAAAAAGTCAAGTTTATCATATTATGTTAAGTTCTTACTATAGCTTTAAAATTATTTTTCTAATTTATTAATATTTTATAGAAAAAATATCTTATTTTTATGTGTAGGATAATGATGATGAGCTTTGAACATAATGTGATGGTTGCTTTGTATTGGGATGGCGAAATAATTACGGATATGAATAAATTTAGGTATACTGAATGTGCTAGAAAGATTATTAGCATGTCTACCTCAACTAACTATGTTGAATTGGTTGGATTGTTGCATGAGAAAATGGGAACAAATAGTGAAAATATTCATATGGATATTTCTGGAAAATATCCATATTCAATTCAAGGTAACAATACAAGGTTCATTGAGTTTAAAATTGAGAATGACCAATTTTCGTTACAATTCCTTTTCATGCCTCAAAAGTTTGCCGATAAGATTGATATAAATGTTTTGGAGATGTATGTAAAGACCAAATCAACAGATCAAAATATTGTATTTCAAGTTAGTGGTCATCATGGTTATCACATGAATTTATTGGCTCAAAATTATTGCTTTACCACGGCCAATCAACCTCATTTTGTAGAATCGATTGTTCAACCACCATTCCAACAATTGTCGATGCATGGTCATTGATCATTTGGTGAAGGCTCAAGTAGTCAACTGCGTATTGATAATAGTCACAGGGAATATGAGGCCAGGTAAACAACAAATCTATATTTTACTGAATTTTAGTGTAACAATTTAATAAGATAATTTTTTATCTCTTATTAATAGAAGAAATAACCTTTTAGAGTATAAATTATCGCTTTTAAAACAAGCTTTTATATTCATAATTTTGCTAGAATTTAACTAATATTTTTTTACAGAGATAATGAGACCAACATTGATCTATATAATGACGTAAATTTTGAAATTAGTGATGAAAGTTCAGAGGAAGATGAACCTTCAAAAGATGGTGATGAAAGTGAACCTGATGAAGATATCGATGATATTAGAGATATTTCTCAAAATGGTGTAAATCTTCATAATCATGATCAGGATGTGTCTGAAATACAAAATCATGACATACCCTATTTCAGGACATTAGAGAATGAGGAAGACATTTTCATGTCTACATGTGAATCTGAAATGGAATATTGTTCAGTTTGGTCTGAGGAAGCAAAAAAGATTTGAAAAAGGGTATATTTTTTAGTAGTAAAGAAAAGTTGAAACGGGCTGTAATGATTTGGAGTTTGCACAAAAATAAGGAGTTCAAGGTGGTAACATCTACCAAGAGTCTATGGGTTGTGAGATGTAAGTTTTACAATTTATTAGGTTGCTTGTGGTTTCTTCGAGGTCGAAAAGTTGGAGATAACCTTTGGAAGATAGGAAAATATGTTGAAAATCATAGATGTGAGACTGAAGGGCTTTCTAACGGCCACGCCAACCTAAATACCAATTTTATTGCATCACTGTTTCTAAATCAAATTAGAAAAAATCCCAAGTACTTGGTGGTAGATGTCATTTCAAAGGTTCATGAAAAATTTGGTCATCAAGTGACATACAGAAAGCGTGGCTTGGACGTCAACGCGCATTTGAATTGGTGTATGGTGACTTTGTGAAATCATTTAGTGACCTACCTAATTTTTTGCAGCTTTTCAACACTTTAACCATGGAACCGTTGTGGAATGGAAACACGAAGAGTCTATGAGTTCATTAGAGGTAAAAACATTTAAATTTGTATTTTGGGCTTTCAAGCCATGCATTGATGGATTCCAAACACGTCACCCTGTTATTTCAGTAGATGGAACTCATATTTATGGAAAATATGAGATCAAATTATTAATTGTTTTGGGAATTGATGGAAATGATAACATCCTTCCTTTAGTGTTTGTTATTGTAGAGAAAGAGTCAAAAGAGGCATGAAAGTGGTTTTTAGAAATTTGAGTGCACATGTGATAAAAGGTAGACAAGATGTATGTGCTATATCTGATAGGGCAAAAGGAATCTTGACTAGTTTGCAGGAGTTGTGGCGATTTCAAGAGCCTCAAGCCTTTCATCGATTTTGCATAAGGCATCTGAAGTGCAACTTTTAATCTATATTTTCAAACAGGGACCTTAGCAGGTTGATGTGGAGGGCTGATTCAGCCCATCAAGTAAGGAAGTTTGAATCCTTCATGTGGCAAATTAAAGAAGAAATTGTCGAAGCACATGAATACCTCATGGAAATTCCCTTGGACAAATGGACTGTTAGCCATGATGATGAAAAAAGATGGGGAGTGTTGACAACAAATCTTTCAGAGTCGTTCAATTTAGTGTTGAAAAAAGCATGAGGTTTTCCTGTCACTACTATGGTTAGACTTTCATTGGAGTAAACTATTGAACGGTATAATCGTAGGTCTCAAATAGTGTACCAACTTGTAGAACAAAATGAATTATGGACTGGGAGGTTCAAAATGAAGTGGGAGAAGAATTATGAAAGTTCAAAAATGCACTTTGTTTTTTATTGGAATATACCCACAGGGGTATACGAAGTTAGATCTATACAGGTTGATGGTACTGGTGGTAATCCTCATTGTGTTTCACTGAATGAAAGAAAATGTGATTGTGGAAAATGGGTTAATTTGCACTTCCTATGTTCACATGTCATGAAGGTAACTGATAGAATGGGAGGGCTAGCTAGAAATTTTGTTGTCGAGCATTTCACTATAGAGAATTATGTTGCAACATATTCTGGGTCATTCTCACCAATTGGTCATGAGGCATATTGGCCATCTCCGAGTTTTACAATGAGAAGTAATGAATTCTATCGTTGTCCCAATCGATCAAGGACAACTAGAATACCTAATGAAATGGATCGTGGTTTTACCGTGTATGAGAGAGCTTGTGGATTATGTAGGCAGACTGGACATGATAGGCGTCGATGTCCCAATCGTAATTAGATTTAAGTGAATAATTTTTTATTAGTGCAATTATGTTAATTTTTAGTTGTGGATCGATGTCCAATTGTGTTAATTTCCCTTCAGTTATCTACGGTAATGTAACTCAAATAATCATTAATCTTTTGCAATTATGTTATTAGTGCATAAATTTTTCCCTTCAGGTGAACTCTCTAGTGTTAATAATAAGCATTGTGCTCCTATTTTTTGTCAAGTACACAACTAATAAAAGATTGGTGTACAAGATTAGAGAAAGAATGATACCTCCCAATGGTTATTATACAATAAAATTTGCAAACTATATGAATCACATATGTCAAACATCTTTCTCCTTCCTTCCGCACCATTGCACGAAACATGTAAAAATCCTCTATTGATGGTTGATCACCGAGTGATTTTGCTTTATCAACCATTGAATGAATATAACTCACTTGCGTAGCGTACATAATTTATTAAACATATGTTTGAATATTTGATTCTAATTGCCAAACTACTGCACAAAAAATTAGTTAGATTCTAAGTCATCCTGAAACATAAAACACAGAATTAGTTGAGAATCTTCTATGAAAGTTGGCAGACAAATGCTTAACAGAAGATAATAATTACCATTGTTTCATATGCTGTTGAATTTGGCACATAACCTTGTTGTTGTTGAGGATGCAAAGCAGGATTACCAATAACTGGACGAGTAATGCGTTTGAACCAAATGAGGTAAGGGTCATCATATCGAAGTGGTTCACGATTGATTGGTGCATCACAAATATATTGAAGTCGTTGGTTCCAAAGAGGCAGCCATTGTACATGTTCCAACTCTCAATTGGTATTTGGTCGTCCTCGACAATCATGGTTAAAATGTGTAGAGTCAAATGAAAATGGAGTTGGCATCATTTGTTTCAACCCAAATTGCCTCATAACTCGATCAGGCAAGTGAACCTCGACGACATCCCAACAAAAAATTGGAACTCTAGCACGCCATATATCTCGTCCTATGTGACAATGGTCGGGAAGACTCTCAATTAACTCATCAAAATATGGTTCCCAAATAAACTAGATGAAAATAAAATTCAACTGAGTTTTAACTACAATTGAAACGACCACAAAAATGCCCGAAAATGTGCTTTGGAAACACCTATAATTGTAATTTCCATATACCTCAAAATCCGTGCATGATTTCGGAAATTCGACTTCATATTCTTATTCAGGGGGTCAAATTGAGTGGGAAATGGGTC
>JAJOOS010013124.1:0-18544 GCA_029582725.1 Solanum chiquidenum
AATCTCAGTTTCCTTTCTTGTTTAAATGTGAAAACATTTACTCTTTGGGAATACATAGTCCCGATATACTCTTTTGAAGAAATGAACTCAACTCTTTACTCTTTACTCTTTGCTTAACTCAAAACTTAAGTCTTAAAACAAAGTTAAAATGTTTGTAAAAGACTTCTTAAAATATGGTTCATGCCGAATTATGGACGTGAACGACTCAATGTAAGGTTTTCAATAACCATAGATAGAACTCAATACTTGGAACTCAAGAACTTCAATAATACTACTCACTTCAAGAATGCTCAACTCAGAGTATTCATGCGGAATTTATGAGCATGAACTATTCAACTCAAGGACTCAAAGATACTCCTCATCTCAAGACTGCTCAACTTATAGGGTTCATGCGGAATTGGACATGAATAACCCTAACTCAAGGACTTCATGGGTAATATGTAATAGTCCCATGATTAGGAATGTAATCTCAAATGGTTTAGAAACTCAATACTCAAGACTTAGGACATAACGATATTACTCTGCTCATAGATACTTAACTTATGGAGTTCATGCAAAATTTATGGGCATGAACGACTTGACTCGAATGTCTACAAACTACCTGAAAGTCGTGTATATGACTCTTCTCTTTCTCTGACTTACTTCCTCAAAACTTAGTTCAAATCGATAGTTGATCTCATAGGATTCACAATTGAACTCAAAGGCTTTCTTGAAACTCCACTCTTAACTCTCTCTTGAATGTGAATTATGAATTCAAGAGTTATGGTTCATGCTAATAAAGATCTCATGATGACAAGGTAGACTCATGAATACATTATTCTCACTCTCATACTCACTTGCTCGAGTCTTGAAACAAGTTACTAGAAGTTGTAGAAGACTCAACAAAAGGACTCAAATGGGCTTTCTTAGAATGTTCAAAAGAATTCTCAAAACTGAACTCTTAAATCTACTCTGAATTTGAATTATGAATTCAAGGTTATGATCATGTTAGGAATGATTTTAGGTGTTTAGAAGTAGCTTAGAGTAGTTAGAATAAAAAAGGAGTGAAGGTGCACTTTAAACGAACTCAAACGGGGCAACCGACGACAAACTGGATGGGAAAGGAGACCCTAGGGCTATGGGTGGCGTGGAGCACCAGCCCCTAACATTCAGAGGAGGGTTTGGGGCGCTTTAGCAGGCGCATCGCGCTAGGCCCCAACCCAGAAAATTCAACAAGTTTCCTTGCTCGTTTTCTCACCCTATTTCGCCTAAAATCAAACAGTTTCTTCCCCAATCACTTGGATTCGAGTACTTAACTTAATTACACTCTAATATGCTGAAAACAACACTCAAGTTACTCAATCTCATCTCAAGAAATAATCAAACAACCCAACACAACAAGATTTAGAATGAACCTCAAGAACACCTATCAAGAACTCTAATCTTTCAACTTCAAGAATGAAATTTCACTAAAAGTAATATGATTGGCGTGTGGGTGAACTAACCCAACACTATGGAAGCTTACATACCTCTTAGGGATCAAACTCATGGTGAAAATCCTCTACAACACGCAAGAATCTCGACGAACGCTTGATCCTCTCCTCTTTTCTCTTCTTGAACTCTCATCTAAAACCCTAGGCGTAGAATAGGATTATAAAAATGAACCTAATCAGATTAGACCCCTAAAATATTACTAAAAACTAATTAAATCTGATTTGGGACGGAAAAGGCCAAAAAACCCCTTACTATTTCCGGCTAACTTTCCTTAATTGGACAACCTAACTTCAAAAGGCCATATCTCACTCATCCGACCTCGAAACTTAGCAAACTCGGTGGCGTTGGAAAGATAATTCAAATATATTCCCTACGGTATCTGGTATCACACCTAAATCATCCTGATATAGGAGTTATGATTGTTTGAAGTCGACCCAAAACTCATACTTAACGTAGCTTGCAAAATTTCAAATTTTGCTATTTCCAATTCGATTCTTTTTTAAACTCAAGGTGCTACATCTAGTGAACTTAACGCTTAAGAAATTTTACTCACAATGAAGGATGGTTCGAGTCTCAGTTCAAAATAATTTCTGGGGTGTTACACACTCGACGACACGTCGAGTGTTCATTTTCCTCGCCAAATTTTACAGGACCTCCAGTTAGTGTGGGGGTCCCCACAGTGGTCTCCATCGGGATCATCGACGACTCACCAATAATTTCTTGGGCTCGCCAAGTTTTACAGACTCCTATTTGAAGATGTCTTGAGTCAAACGGCGGATTAGGTCGAGCTCGCCGACCTCTTTGGTGACTCGCCGACTGGACCTGTTGCTCGCCACCGTGCATTTTTCGAACACTTTCCACATTTCAACCTGTACAAAAAACACACCATTATTTTACCAAAACATAAATAAAAGAAATAAGGGGTTTTGGGTTGCCTCCCAAACAACTCCTTAGTTAACATCTTGGCACGACGCAAGTCCACCTTCAACTCTCATTCTTGGGGTTGAACCTAGTGCAACTAGGTGACCCCGATTGTTCATTTGGGTGGAGCTGAGGCAATACATGACCCAAGAGAGTTTCAATTAGCTGGATAGATCTAGAGTGATAACCACTCATCTGATTTAGCACTTCTACATTTTCCTTCATCTCTTCTAACATTCTATCCTGCTCATTGAGTTTTTGGAGAATGATTAATAGTGTATCATTGATATGCCTACTCTCATTTTCCGTAGACTTTCTCCGCTCTTGAGGGGTTATGTATCTTCCCTCTTTTTTTGACAGCACTTCTAGTTCCTCGACTTTTTGGGCCAAGGTATCCATTTGACTCAATAAAATGACCAAGTCCTGGTTCTTCTCAGCCTCCTTGTGGTGTTGGCCACAAGATCAATGAGTTTGGTTGCAATCTCAAAGGAGTATCTTCTAAAATCACCAGGGACAAATTGATCGGAATTGAGGCTCCTATAGAAGCATTCTAGTAGAACTAGATCGGGAATCTCATGAGTTGGGCATTGTATCAATAGTGTTTTAAACCTCAGCCACGACTCATGAAAAAGTTCTCTTTCTAGCTGCTTGAAGGTCAGGATGCTATCCTTGAACCTCATCACTTCTACCGGGATGTGCTTCATTGGTTCACCATCTCCACCATGTACACTCATTATTCTGTCTCAACACACAAACAAGCAAGCCAAAACTAAAAATTAAGTAAGTAAACTACGCCTAATCAAAAGCAAAAGTCAACTCTACTAATAATTCTCAAGTAACACCACTCCCCGGCAGCGACACCATTTTGACTTCACGTATCAAGACACTAGTTCGGTTCAAGTGCCAACGATCGCGTGTAGTGGTATAACCCAACCAAGAGTTGGGATCGTTCCCACAGGGAGTGGTTTCGAGAATTAATAGAAAAATAAAATTTAGTTCTAATCAGTCATAGCTATAAACATGATCAAATTCAAATATGCTAAATCTAAGGGGTGATGCAAGCGTAAATTATCAATGGGGGTTTGTATTAGCTAATTAACAAAAACGACAAAACTATAAGGAAACGAGATAGAGAGATGGGATTCTTGGGATGTGATGCGAATATGGGATAAAAGACACTATCGGGTAAATGCTATTGATAGTACATCGCTGAATATTTGTAACTAGGCCTGAATTTAGTGGGGGTAAATTCCCTCTCGAGCAACTTACCCCGAATCAACTCGGTTTCTCTCAAACACCGAGTTGCTTCATTTAAGAACAACCTCCGCCTTAGCCCATTTAGTCTCTCGAGCTGAAAGTGTGAGAGAAGGCCTATGATTCACTCTCTCAAGCTGAACCCACGATGACCCAATAACCACCGGCTATCGATTTAGCAGTCTTAGTTTTAAAACCTCTCTCTTGAGCAAGCCAAAAACACTAAGATGAAATAGTATTTGCAACTGCAATCTCATTAAGTTCAAACACAACTACTAAACGAAATCACATTTAACAACGAACATACCAACAATAAGTAACACCCAACAGTAAATTTAACCCATATTAACAAAATCACACCCCAAGAATTAGGGTTTTAGCTAAACATGAAAAAGAGATAGAAATTGATACCAGCAAGTGTTTCCATCAAGTGGGTACGATGAATAAAGTCTTTAAACACGTCAAGGATGAAGATTCTTTGAGACCCACTTCCAATTTCTTGGAATTGAAAATCTTCAAGTTCAAGTACAATATCTCCCAAAAAAAATTCTAAGAACTAAAACAGAAATATTCCAAGTCTCGAAAATATTTTTTTCTAAAGTCTGATACTAAGCTAACAATTTAAACAAGTATTTATAGTGTTCAAAAATTTGTGTTGTGAAGGACCATCCGGTGCAGTTAGTCGGGATCACCGATACACTCGGCGATCCGCTCTTTGGTCTGGTTCATCACCTTTCTGCTTTTGCCTTCAGCATTCTCGCATGTTGAGGCAATGGGAGATAGTGGGCTGCTTAGCAGAACTGCTCAGCGACGCGCTAACTGCTCCTTTTCATCGCAGACTTGCCTTCTCCTTCAGTCTTTAGGACACTGGAGCTTTGGGCGAGGTTAAGGCCATTCGGAGATTTGCCTAGTGCATTCAGCATTCCTTCTTTTCTTCATCTTTTCAGCCGTTTTGTTTCTTTTTTCCAAGTATTGTCCATGCTTTGCCTCAAACTTCAAATACCTGAAACTTAAGGATTTACATCAGTTATTGAGACAAAATATGCATTTGAGGACACTAATTCTATTAAAATATAGCCCTAAATGAGTCCAAATTATAGACTCATCAAAACTCAATTCAAGAACTCAAAACCACCATTGTTAACGAATGAAGCTAAAAATCAAGAACTACTTAAGAATCTCTAAACAAACGATTTCATGGATAAATTCAGGGATAAATTTCATATACAACATGAGGAAAAAAGAGTCCATCATTGTGGGGAGCCTTACATACCTGGAAAGAACGATGTTCTTGGTGAAACTCCACAATTCTTGATGAACGCTTGAACTTAGCCCTTGTTATCTTCTTGAAACTTTTTCCTAAATTCTAGGTGTTTAAAATTGTGAAACTTGACTTAGCGTCTGATTAGACCCTTAACTTGGGTGAGGAAAACGTGGTCAAGCCTAGTGGGGTAAGGGAAAGACCAAAATAACCTTTTCTTAAAAGCTTTAACTAGAGAGGCTTTACTCAAATAGCCATAATTTTTTACTCCGAACTCAAAATTTAGCAATCTTGGCGGCGTTGGAAAGAGGACTCAAAGACTTTCGATTTGATAGCTCATGTGCCACCTAATTCTTTATGTGCTAAAATATATGGTCATTTGAAGTTGACCCAAGTAAAATCTCATAGTGAAACTCAATCGGAAAGAAAGTTTTCAACTCAACTTTTTGCTAGGGGATTCTAGTGACCTTAATATCTAAGAAAATCTTGAATCACTCAGTACAATTTTATTCACAAATAAAGAATGGCTCGAATCTTAACTTAGACCATGGAACCTTTTTTCTGAATAGACCGCACCAACTCATCCAACACCAAGGCAAATGGTAAAGGGCTACGAATTGATCCTTGATATAGCCCCATGTCAACTAGGAAGTACTCCGAGTGATCTCCTACCATTCCAATCCGAGTCTTGGCTTCATTTTACATGTCTGTTATTGCTCTAATATAAACCATCAAGACATCTATAACCTCCAAACACTTGCAAAGGACATCCTTCAAGATTTTTTTCATAGGCCTTTTCAAGGTCAATAAATACCGCATGCATGTCTCTCTTGTTTTCGATAATGATCTATATATAGTGAAGTTGTTCATTTATATCTGACCTAAGTGAAATTTCCAAAGGAAATAGAATGAAATGCATCTCTGAAAGTGCCAAAGGTAAGTAAATGAAAAACATAGAAACTCGTTCTTTCTCATATAAAACCAAAATAGACTTGTTCCATCTCATGTAATTCAATTACACTTATTCTTTATGAAAGTAAAATAGGAGGTAAATTGTAATCCTTTTAAAATTTTATCGACTACTTTCTAAATCCAGTCAACTGATAGTCAATTACTCTTTATATCCAGTCGACTGATAATGAGACAACATGTACACAATTGTTAGTACTTTGATTTTAACAATATAAATTCCCAATAAATATTAAAGAGAGCAGAATATAATATGAGAGCATAAAATAAATGATACCGATATTTTGTATTGGTTCGGAACCAATATGACATCCTATTCCAGTTTCCTTGGGTTACATGAGGTTATAATCTCTTCAAGCTCTTTGTAATTTTAGTTGAGTACAACTTTTGTGGTGTTCCACATTCTCTACCAACGTTTACAAAGATTGGTTTTCACTCGCTCACCAAAAATGAACAACAATTGGTTTTATAGAATGCTCAGGTAAGAATAAGAGAAATCGAGGATTGTATTGATGATTAAAACTATCGAGAACATACTCCTTATTTAAGGAGTGAATTGTAGAGTCCTAAGATAACTATACTTAGAGTACTACTACAATAACTATTACTACTATAATAATACTACAATTAAAAATAATCTAATCCTAGTCATAATCTAATCATAGTCGACTTCATCTAGTACATTTATTTATTTTTTAAGTACAAGAAGTAGCAGCCTAATCGATATAATTAGCATAGTCTTAGTGTGACTCTAACTCTAGTTGTACATTGATTGGACCATGTTGATCAACTTGTATCATATCTTTAGTTTCCCTTATCTTCAACACTTCCCCTCAATCTAGAGAGTGGAGGATCAATTACTCCTAGCTTGCTTCGAAACCAAACAAAAAATTGCTTCATCAATTTTTTTGGTATGAAACAAGTGATAGGTGGTGTTTCCTTGCATTGTGGCTGGTTATCATGTGATGCACAGATTGACATCAGCTAATGCTTGTGGTAGTTCATCTGTAGATTGATAAGATTAGTCCCACCTATAAAAGTACTTAAGAGCAATGTGGTTATTCCTACTACTGATTTGACATACCTCAATAATGTTCCTTTCCTTATTCCTCTTGGGAAACTTTGATTGTTCGGAGAAACTGGTCCATATTGATTGTTTTGAGAACATGTTCCCTATCCAGCAGGCTTAAGCCTCTTTCTCTGGAGTTAAAGTTGTTGTTTTCTCTTCCCCTGCCCCTTCGGGTAGAGAATGACATATTATGATTTTGTTGTGGCACCTCTTCTTCATATTCCTTTATATCAAAACCCATGAGAGCATTAACAAATTGATTAAGGGTGGGATATGGTGCCTTACATAACATGAAAGTTCTGAAGGTCTTGTACTTGAGATCTAAACCTTAGCAAAATTGATTACTTTGCTATCTTCATCCACATATTTGTGAATGGTTGCAAGGCCATCACATATGCCTTTGAATTCCTTGATGTATTCATCAATATTTTTTTCCTAGCCTAATACTTTGTTGTTGTTTGGGCTGAAACTCTATTCTTTTGTTGTTTGAAGATAAGATTTTTTCAAGAATTTCCACATATCCTTGGCAGTTGAGCAGCCTACAATTACGTACGTGTTTTCTTCTATCAAGGTGCATGAGATACAACTCCTTAGCAATACATATTTATCCTTACGGTCATCAATGCTACCACTATCTTCTGCATCCTTCTTAACAACTACAACTTTCTCAACAGTCTTTCCAGTGGAACAACTACTTTTAATTAGTTTATTCTCTATGATGAGATAGGTTAGGCTCATCATCTGAATCAACTGGGCATTTGTGTCCTCCATATGAGATAGTTTGTTGACTTAAGTTTAATGGAACAAACGACAATGAGGAGGTGGACAAAATGTTGGTAGATAGGGCCATTGCAATTTGAACGTATATTTTTTTTTGTCAATACTTTAGAGAGCGGAAGAGCTTTAATTCTCTGATATTACCATATAGAATTCTCACGTAATAATAAGAGAAATCAAGGATTGTATTGAGGATTAAAAAAGTTGAGTACATACCCCTTATATAAGGAGTGAATTGTAGAGTCCTAAGCGCACTATACTTAGAGTTCTACTACAATAACTATTACTACTACAATAATACTGCAATTATATCTAATCGAATACTAGTCGTAATCGAATACTTGTCGTAATCTAATCCTAATCAACTTCACCTAGTACAAGAAGTAGCAGCCTAGTAAATATAAGTATTAGCCTAATCCTAGTGTGACTCTAACTCCAGTTGTACATTGATTGAACCATGTTGTTCAACCTGTTCCATATCTTTAGTTTCCCTTATCTTCAATAGTTTTGACTCGCTCACCAATAACGACTCTTTAATTTTCACTATCTTCACCAAAGGAACAAGCAATGACAACCTCTTAATACAATGTCTCACCAAACAATTTTTTTTTTCTTTTCTCTCTTTTGACTACACAGTAAATCGACAATGAATTACAATGCTTATGAAGAGTAGAATAAAGAAACTTGAGAGTGGTTGAGACGAAAGTATGTATGGATGCATGATGAATCAATTCAATACTTCTTTAAATAATGGTTCATCATGCTCCAAGGAATCTACTTGTTTGCTTTATTTGTCTTGATATAGTGAATCTCCGATTTGAAGTAATATCTTCATTCTTTGATGAATTCTTTCCTCAATTGATTGCACAAAATATTCACTTCAATGATTTTGTTGGCATTCCTTTCTTGATTCCTTATGTTAAGCTAATAAAGATGATGACAATAATTTGAACTCCCTTGAGTTTTCTTTTTTCTTGATTTGAACCATCTTCTGGAAATTTAAGTTTTATCACTCTGAATATGAAATCCTTTGTGAACTTGAGACTTCAGACATATCTTGGTACTACATAATTATTTGATCTTCCTTAAGTAACATATTGATCTTGATCTTTTCCATTTATAGAATATTTCCTTCCATAGGATCCTAGTAAATATTATTTCCATGATTTTTGTATCTTGATTTGGGCAAGTTATTTTCTTCCATATGTCCCTTCTCTTGAAATTCCATCTCATAATATCTTCCTTCTATATTTGTTTAGATCTTCACCAAATTCTTCTTCATTAAATAATTCTGCACCAAAAACAAATTTACAACAAGTAAATGTTCTTTTATTAAATTAAGTCAACGTTCTCATATATAATCAGATTACACCCCTCCCCCCACCCACAACACCATTTATGCCTAGTCATTCAAGGGAAGTGTTTTTCTTAAACAAAAACTTCGTTCACTTGGTAAGAATTGCCCCCCCCCCCTTGTCTCTCTCTCCCTCTCTCTCTTTGCATGATTTTTCATTAGATACACATTTCCCTTTCAGATTTGCTACTCACTAGTAGAGCTGTCAATACGGGCCGGTCCATCCCATTATGGGTAGCCTTTACAGGCTTTAAAACTTTACGGGTCAGGTCGGGAAGGTCCATTATTATTGCGGGCCAAAAAATAGTCAGTCCAACCACAACTATGTGGGCTAAGACCGCGTTGGGATAGCCCACTTTTTAAAAATAATATATTTTTTTATAATTTAAATTCTAATTTGAAAATGTTAACAGAAATATCGACAAGATATTATTACATGGTATTACTTCTTGTTAACCAATTCTCACATTCACAAATAAAATAATTTTAATAATACATTACGTTTGGCTTCAAGTAAAATTTTGGTTGTATGACTTCAATCTGAAATTACCGTCATTTTTTGTAAAGATCATAGGTATAACAACAACAACAACAATAACAACATGCTAGTGAAACTTCACCCAGTGAGGTCTATGGAGGGTAGAGTGTACCTACATTATCACTACCTCATGGAGGTAGATAAGTTGTTTCTGAAAGACCCTCGGCTCAGGCACATCAAAACCAAGTAAAAGAAGAAGAAAACAATGAAGAATCATACAAAAAATGTAATTTTATATTTGAGTATTCGAACTTTGTTATATTTATATGCATGGTTTAAGACTTTAAGTTTAGATTCCTCTTGTTAGTTTTAGTATTCTATTTTATTTTAATTTTTAATTAATTTTTTAATTGGCCCACGGGCTGGCCCAACTCATATTGTTCAAGCCTTAGAGGCTAATGGGCTTATTCAGGTTGGGCTAAAGAGCCTTATTTTTAAATGGGCTCTAAAAATCTTAGCCCAATCCTATTCACGAGTTGAGCCAGACTTAACCCTAATTGACGGCTCTACTCACTATTGATGTTTTCTTTATTTTTCAAGGATTCAACTCAGGTTAATCATGAGCTTTTTTTCATAGATCAATATTTTATTAATTATTTTTGTCGCTCAAGTGACAGATTCAACTTAAGTTTGGTATGAGCTTATCAATTTCTAATTGATTTTTCCTTTGCTACTCAAGTGACAAATTCAAATCAGGTTAGATTTGAGTTTTTTCTTAATAAATCAATTTTTAATTGATTTTTCCTTTGCTGCTCAAGTTACAAATTCAATTTAGGTTAGGTTTGAACTTTTTCCAAAATATCAATATTTTTATTGATTTTCCTTTTCTGCTCAAGTGGCAGATCCAAATTAGGTTAGGTTTGAGATTCTCTGAATAGATCTTTTTTTTTTATTGATTTACCTTTTAGTGCTCAAGTGACAGATTCAACTTAGTTTGATGTAGTATTTTCTCGATAGATCAAATTTTTAATCGATTTTTCCTTTGTTGCTCAAGTGATAGATTCAACATAGGTTAGGTTTGACCTTCTCTTAATATATCAAAAAAATATCCTTGATTTTTTCATTTTTTGTTCAAGCGACAGATCAACTCAGGTTAGGTTTTGAGTTTTTCTCGATAGTTCATTTTTTTTAAAAAAAACTATTGGTGTTCGGGTTTGTTTGTGCACACCTTGACCATTCCACGGAGTACCTTCTATATCTCACCAGCATAGTTACTAGTTAATTTTATCCACCTAGGTTTACCCTATATTTTTTTCTCGCTGGGATTTGAACCTTGGTATTCATGCCCTTAGGTGCAAATCAATCAATCATTCAGTGCATTCCTTCTTGGCTAGCAATATTATTTATATTCTTGTTCAATGAAACCTATTGAGTGAGCTCTAAAGGCTCTTCGGTTAAAGAAAAAAAAGTTTCAGTGATGTAGTTTTACTCTAATCTTAATTGTTTTCTAATTTCTCGTCAACTAAGTTAAATTAATTATCCTAATTAGATTTACAAATATTATGAAACATGAGAACCCTAACCTTTAACTTTAGAAAGATCGTTTTTGTTTAATATTTTTTTTTTCTAGAAGTAGGGAAAGTAAGAGAAGTGTGAATGAAGACCCCCAATATGGAGCGGTAAGGAGATCGATGAGTTTTTAATCTACCTCTTTATGTATGAAATTACAGACATATATAGTGAATGGAGGAGCCCCTTCAACTTCGAATCAGCTTCCTTATAAAGATACGTGATTCATTTTCGATACTCATCACTTAAAAGAACCAAAAAAGAAAATAAAGTTGGATATATCCAATTCAAAGAGTAGAATCTAAAGCTTGGCTCATACTAGATCTAACTTACAAAGTACACACACTTACAAGAGTAGATCATAACTGGATAAAAATGTACATAGTACATTTCCACTTACAAGATGTAGCTTGGTCCAACTCATACATGTTATGTCACTTGCTCATTCTATTGTGTTCATAGTTCTATCTATCCATGGTTTCTCTTGCAGCTCTTCGTGTTATTTACACCGACTTATCTAATCTATCTAAAAGTAATCTATGGAACAAATTAATATTGGTAGTTGGAATTAACCCTCATAATGCATGCAGGCAACACAGAGGACACAAAATTTCTCTAAAGGACCATCACATATCCTCTAAAGAAACCTCAGCTCTGCCTTCAACTGCGTCTGCAGCTAAGGTAATTGTCAGTTCGTTGGCATATGTCTTAAAAATGATTCCGCCATATATTTGGACTATTAGTTAGAAATATATATTTTGCGTAACCTCAATATAAGAGTATATTTCTTTGAAGATGCCTCAGCATGCTTCGAGCGTATCAACAACAAGTGCTGAAATAGGAAAGTCAATTATAGTGGACAATATCAAAGTGCATAAGAAGAAAAAGAGGAGCAAGAACGGAAAAGCATGCGAGAAAAGCCAAGATACTGGTCCCGAAAAGAGAGTCTTCAACACAAGAAAACCAAGCTTTGGACGAAAAACCGAAGGAATTTTCCTCTTTTTGGTTTAAACTTGCACCACAGGGAGGAAAGTAAGTACCAGCCACATCACTCTGAAGTTTCTTGTCTCATTGATCTCCACAACTTTATTTGTTCTTTTACTCTTCGCAGGAAGAGCTTAGATTGCCTCCCCTTGACAAGCCCAATATTCGTGTCAAGTAAGATTTTCTACACACAACATTGATTTAAAACTCATGCTCCATTTAAAACGTAAAATGAAAAAAGTGATTTTGCATCATTTGTAGGGACAGTAGTGCCACTGTAACTTCAATCCAGAAGTTCATTGCACAGAAGCTAAATTTGAATGATCATACTGAGGTAATGATTTTATAAGCTAAATTATGCATTTCTTTGAACTAGTTAGTTATATAAAATTCAAGAATTAGGAAATATATATACTAATGCTTACTTAACATAGATAAAGGAACCTATGTTGAAACAGTTGATGATCTCGAATTAGAAAGATGAAACAGACATAAATAGGACAGTGAAACAAATTCTTGTTTTATACTACAGGAAGATATGTTGAAAATATTGCCACAGTACTGCTTTGCCACTGAATCGTCTAAATATTATTTTGTGCAGGTGGATGTTGTTTGCTGCGGTGAAAAGCTGAATGGAGATATGACGCTCAAGGACATTCAACTTAGATGGAAGTCACACCTTCCCAATTCTGGAAAGGGAAAGGTAAAATGGGAGTTGGAGGAGGGTATGACTCAGCTAGGATACATAAGAAGCAAGAAGCTTCAAACTCCACCCAAAAAATAAGAACTGAACTTCCTATATCACAACTGACTTAAAGACTTATCAGTAGATAATTTTTTGTACCTGCATAAATAATAGCCTCAGAGCTATTAGTACCTTAATTCTCTACTTTTTTTATCGGCAAACAATCAATGCTTTCGACTTGTGTTTCCTAGTTTCCTACCAAATATTATGCTATGGACTTCTATATTAGCATTTTTTTCAGAATGCATCTTATAATAAGTGGGGTTTTCTGATTCTCACTAATTTGTATTCCTCTAAAGGGAGATGAAAGTGAAACTATTTGATACCATTTTACCTATCAGATTTCATTATAATATTTAAGCAATTATTTAGTTTGAACAGGTCTTTAATCATCTAACACTCAATTTATCTCTTCAATATTGATTTGTCTCCTATATTTTTAAATCTCATGCTCATCACCATGTAAAATGAATTGACCGATTTTGCAACATTTGTAGGGACAGTAGTGCTACTGTTAACTTTGTCATATTCACAAATAGTCATATCAAATATTGATTATTTATAATTCGACATAACAATATTAATTCCTCTAGTAGTTCCAATGCTAGTTCATTCATATATAATTGTACTACACTTGATGAAAGTTTGAATTGGAATGGTTTAGACCTTAGGTCATAGAGTACATTTGTTATCATTAAGATTTAAGCATTTAATTAATCATTAAGATCTTGAACAAAGTCTTAATATCTTGTGTGGATAGTATTCATTACCACTCTATCCACAATCACTAACCATCACCATTATTGTTGTAAATCACCAACCACCTTTGTTATCACAACCACTATTGACAACCAACATCACTACCAACCACTTTATACAAGCTCATTCGTAGGCAAATATCATTACACGTTCTATCATACAGAAATACTTACTGAACTTGATGTTTGGTATAAAATGATATTATACTTATTGGTTTGAACCCCTATTATATGTTTTGACAAAGGTACAATTGTTGAGTTAAAAAATGATCATGAGCTAGATTTGCTTCATCTAGCTTCCTATTACCCATCCTCTAGGAAAAGGCCTTGTAACATTATACTTGTGGTGATTAGGAACGATGTTGCTTTATAACTTGGTAAAAGTTTTTACCTGCTCCGCCGCATTATTATTTTTTACCACATTTCTCTGTTTATAACCACCCCAACCCACATGGCTAACTCTATACAATTTAGTATTTCTTTTTTTTTTTACATTTAACTCGCCTACCACTTCATCTTGCTTTTGATATTCAAAACAATAGTTTTGTCCCACATAAAACTCTCTTACACCACCCCGATTATGAGTTTCTCACAACGCACCACCTTCCCACTGCCATATCTTTTAATGTGGTGATTTGCTTTTCACAATGAAATGGTATAAATGGAAAAGGAGATTACAGGATGTGGAGTCATGATAAAAGTTCATGTAGCCAACCAACAACACATACAAAATTCCTCTTTAAATAAATTATCTACAATGCTTTATTTTCCTATATAGTAATATTAACATATATACCATATTTCCTTTTGAGCAAAAAAGTTCTACTCTCCAAAGCTTAAAAGTCTATATAATCTTAAAGAACAATTCTTCAAACAAAAGAAACCATTTAACTTTCCATATCACCCACTAAAAAGAAAAGAAATTGTTATCTCATGTATTCAGGTTAGCAAAACACAGAAACAGAAAAAAGATGAAACAAATAGGAAAATAGAATCCGAGTCCACAAAACCCACTGTGTTTCCTTATGAAATTTAATCCACTCAAGTACCTGAGGTTACAGATTAATTCCTCCCAAGATAAAACGGATTAACTATTAGAGAAGTAGCGGTACCTCAAACTTCCCTAATTTCAGTGAACGCAAGAACAACAACGAGAGCACACACAGACTCTCTCGATCGACAATTTATGTTTGTAAGAAAATGTATGCAGAGAGGAAAAATTTTCAGTGTTTGAAAAAATGAAAAAGACCTCTTATTTATAGTCATTTGCAGCAAGAAACACGTCTGCTCAGACAAATCAGTTCAGACTCATTTTTCCAAAACAAATCCTTTCAAACGAATTTACCGTTATGCGCGAATTTCAAATAATTCGTTGCGAAATTAATTATGTTATTTAACTAACATTCTGAATTAATTTATAAGAGAAAGGAAATCAATTAATGAGATTGATTAAATAAATTTTGTCCAAAAATATTATCAATCAATCACATCATTTGCCAAATTCAAATCAAAAGCCGAAGCCGAGCGAGCGACGACGACGACGGCGCGAGGGATCATCTTCTTCTTAACCCTTTAAGAACTAAAAGAAGTGTTTCCTAATATAAGGACAACAATTTTCCTTTCTTCTACCAATATGGGAGCCATGACTTTTCATTTGCAATTTGCAATGACTTTTCATTTGCCCTCCAAAATTGGTTCCCCCACTTTTCCATTTTCTCTTCTTATTTCCCATTCACACCTTGCTAAAACCCAACAATCCCCCACATGAATGAGGAATGGCTATTGTTAAAACATATACTTGAAAAACTTGTGTGTCTCGTAAGTAAGGGTTAATCGCATCTGGATAAGTAGGTTTCCCTTTAAACTTTCCGTAGTGAACATATATCGGATATACTCGGTCAATCGGTAGATTTGATATCTTTGAACCGTTGAGCTTTGGTGTATACCTAGGCAACATAAGTCATACAATCAACCCTTGAACTATTTTTTATTCTCATTGTTTTGTTCGTTTCAGCCATGAACACATCTTGGTTAATAAGTGCTTAGCGAACTGGCCTTACCGGATTCTCCTTGAAGCGGCTTACACTTCACACTTTTATAGGTGATTTCTAATTGTGTTATCCCGTAGATACACTATTTGATATACCCTGTATCAAACTTAGAAACCATTAAAAAGTCCTTATGCCTTTATCCTGGTTACTGAACATTGTCTCATCATGAGAATGGACCATAAAATAAATTTTGACAATGTTGAACCGTCATCTATGACCTTGTTTGATCTCCTTGAACCTAGATCTTGGGATCTCCAGTCTTCTCGGTAGAGTTACCTCCACTATGACTTGTTCTTGGCCATAGTCCCATTCCCGTCGATGATCTCTCAACTCCCTCTCTAGTTAGGCCCTTTGTAAGTGGATCCGACACATTATCCTTTAACTTTACATAGTCAATTGTGATAATTCTACTAGAGAGTAGTTGTCTAACAGAGTTATGTCTTCGTCGTATGTGACGAGACTTCCCGTTATACATAACACTTCCAGCCCTTCCTATTGTAGCTTGACTATCACAGTGTATGCATATAGGGGCCATTGGTTTGGGCCAAAACGGAATATCTTCTAAGAAATTCCGGAGCCATTCAGCTTCTTCACCTTCCTTGTCTAAGGCGATGAATTCAAACTCCATTGTAGAGCGAGCTATACATGTTTGTTTGGATGATTTCCAAGATATTGCTCCTCCACCAATAGTGAAAACATATCCACTCGTGGATTTCGTTTCAGTTGACCCAGTAATCCAATTTGCATCACTATATCCTTCAAGAACTGCTGGATATTTGTTGTAATGCAAAGCATAGTTTTGAGTGTCATCTAAGTACCCCAAAACTCTCTTCATTGCCATCCAATGATTTTGATTGGGATTACTTGTGTATCGACTCAGTTTACTTATAGCGCATGCAATATCTGGTCGTGTACAATTCATGACATACATCAAACATCCCAATACTCTGGCATAATCCAATTGAGACTGACTTTCACCTTTATTCTTTGTAAGATTAAGGTTAATATCAATTGGGGTCTTTGCCTTTTTGAAATTTAAATACTTGAACTTTTCAAGTACCTTTTGAATATAATGAGATTGAGACAATGCTAGACCATTAGGAGTTTTGTGAATCTTAATTCCCAATATCAAATCGGTAACTCCTAGATTTTTCATATCAAACTTACTAGCGAGCATACGCTTAGTAGCTTTTACATTGGCAATGTCCTTGCTCATTATCAGCATGTCATCCACATATAGGCATACAATGACTTCCTGATTCGGAGTGTCTTTAATGTAGACACATTTATCACATTCATTGATCTTAAATCCATTTGACAACATGGTTTGATCAAACTTTGCATGCCGTTGTTTCGGTGCTTGTTTTAGTCCATAAAGTGACTTAACAAGTTTGCATACTTTCTTTTCTTTACTGAGAACTACGAAACCCTTGTTCCATGTAAATCTCTTCCTCAGACTCTCCATTTAAGAAGGTGGTTTTCATATCCATTTGATGGATTTCAAGACCGTATACTGCAGCTAGGGCAATTAACATCCAAATTGATGTAATCCTAGTCACTGGCGAGTATGTGTCAAAATATTCAAGACCTTCTTTCTGTCTAAGGCCTTTGACAACAAGTTTTACTTTATATTTGCCAATAGTTCCATCATCTTTCATCTTTCTTTTGAAGATCCATTTTGAACCCAAGGGTTTGCTCCCTGGAGGTAGATCAACAACTCCTAGGTATGATTGCTTAGGATTGATTCAATCTCACTATTGACAGCCTCCTTCCAAGAGGTTGAGTCGCTAGGCAACATAGTTTCCTTGAATGTTTGAGGCTCACTTTCAAGAAGGAATGTTACAAAATCAGATCCAAATAAAGTAGTCTTCCTTTGACGTTTACTCCGCCTTGGACTCTCTTTATTAGGTTCATTCTCTTTTGGTTCTTCTCGAGGTTGTTTAGACCCCCCACTAGATGACTCAGGTCTAGTTTTATACGGATATATATGTTCAAAGAATTCAACTTTATCTGATTCCATTACCGTATTATCATGAATATCCGGATGTTCGAACTTATGAACCAAAATTTGATATGCCTTACTATTTGTGGCATATCCAATGAATACACAATCCACAGTCTTAGGCTATATTTTCACCCTCTTAGGTATAGGAACCTGAACTTTGGCTAGACACCACCCCCACACTTTGAAATATTTCAAGTTGGGTTTTCTACCTTTCCATTTCTCACATGGAATAACATGTGTCTTAGTGTTAGGTGATATACCGTGAGTTTACGGTATTTCTAATACATTTCACTTACAAGTTGTGTGTGTCTAGGGCCTTTTTGTATTGGTTTTTATGTGTTTTTATCATATTTTACAGGAAAGATGTTCAGGCGCGGAAGTATAGGGACATCTGAAAGAAATGCAGAAAAAGGGCATTCACGGAGTTGATCTATGGACCGTAGGTCCATCGATGACCCGTATGTGATGACCGTAGATCAGCAGGCAAGGTATGAAAGACTAATCAAGGAAATCTGACCAAGTGTGGAACCACGGTGCCCATTGACGGTCCGTATATTGATCTACGGATCGTACTGTTGATCCGTAGATTGATACTGCGAGGGTTCCAGTACCTGATTTTTGAAGATTCTAAGTGTGGAGCTACGGAGGGGATTGATGGACCGTAGATCGATCTACGGTCCGTACTGCAAGTCCGTCGTTTGCTTCAGAGAAGCTGATTTTTGGAAGCTGAAATATTTTCTAAGTCCTGGCTGATGGAAGGGACTTACGGACCGTAGATCCATCGATGGTCCGTAAGTCAGTCTCGTGGAATGAAGACGCGTACCTGAAACAAACTTTCCTTAATTTGTTTCCCTTTTTATTTAGGATTTGTTTTCT
>JAJOOS010013126.1:0-17382 GCA_029582725.1 Solanum chiquidenum
CTTAGAATCTTCAAAAATCAGGTACTGGAACCCTTTCAGTCACCATCTACGGATCGACAGTACGGTCCGTAGATCCATCTACGGACCGTCAATGGGCAACGTGGTTCCACACTTGGTCAGATTTCCCTGATTTGCCTCCATGCCTTGGCTGCTGATCTACGGCCACCATCTACGGAGCGTCAATAGACCTACGGTCCGTAGATCACTCCGTAGATGCCCTTTTCTGCATCCCTTTCAGCTGTTTCTTTACTTCCGCGCCTGAACATCTTTCCTGCAAAATATGATAAAAACACATAAAAACCAATACAAAAAGGCCCTAGACACACACAACTTATAAGTGAAATGTATTAGAAATACCGTAAACTCACGGTATATCAGAGGGTGAGCTAATCCATGAGACTTGGCTAAGGTTTAAGAAGATGGTGCTGCAATGCTCAACTCATGGATTGCCCGACAATGTATTGTTGCAATACTTCTACAGAAGCCTCGACTTAGTGAACACGGGGTGGCTGATCAACTTTCTACGGGAGGTTTAATGCAACAACTTTATGTGATAGTAGCCCAACTTCTAGACGGCATGACCACGATTAACCGGACATGGTACACCCGTGAAGATCAAGTCTCTCCTTTTACGTACAAATTGACAAAGGAACAGATGGAAAGAGATAAAGAGAGACCAAAACATGGCAAAGATGATGACCCGAGCTGGATATCTTGGCCAAGAACGTCATGGGTGCTGGTAATAGGAGTGTTAATGTTGTCGGGGTTGATGGTGTAAACCCCAAAGAGGCCAAATTTGAAGCATTGTTGTCACGACCCAGGGGTACCCCCTAGATGTAACACGGCGTACTCGACCCCGAATGGGTCTTATACAAGCCCTTAGCATATCATAAATATAAGTAATAGAAATGATGCGGAATTAAAACTTTTTACAATCGCAAACTTTTCATAAAATCAAATGGAAGTCTAGACATTGTCTCATTGAACCATCTAATACAATCGAATATCAATAAAGGTCATAGCCCTTTACAACATTGTCTCAAAAAAGAATGTAAGAAAGATACTAAAATGAATAACTTATGTCCTCGAACTATGAGGACTCACCAAAAGCGTGGAGAGAATCAATCCAAGATTTGAACACTAGAAGAAGCACACCTCAATGACCGGACCCTACACTTATAGAAAAATGTAGAAATATGGGTTAGTACCAAAATTGCACTAAGTATGAAAGTCATGCATAAAAATCCTTAAAACATGCCAAAAAGGGACATTTTAATTGAAACCATGCCATATGCTAATTCATCTAGCATAGAGGATATCAACACAATCACAAGCATAGCCTCCAACATAGACATAATGGAAACATTAATCACCTTAAGACATAGTTCACATACATAGTTAAATACCAAGATCATCATCATCATAGTAGAACCATCACATAAGTAACACTAAGTTATACTTGTGCAATGCATAGATAATATCTCATAATCTCATCTGCACTAAGTACCGCTTTTAGGCCACCATGCTCATACTTATCATGCTTTGATCTCATCCATAGTTAATACTCATAGACAAGGAAACATTCATATTCATAGTTTATAACAAGGAAGGCAACTCTTAGAAACAATCCATATCATACATGCATAAACTCATATATATTCATTGCATAAGAAGACCACTGATGTTTGCATAATCAATGACACAACTTCTAGTACGAGTGTCTATGATCGTTCAATAGTATAGTAACCCAACCAAGGGTTGGGGTTGTGTCCCAAGGGAGTGGTTTCGAGAATTAATAGAAAAATAAAATTTAGTTCTAACCAGTCATAGCTAAAAATATTAACGATTAAAAACATTGTAAATTAAAGGGGGACACAGAAGTGTCAATTAACAATGGGTTTTTGTCACAAGTATAGCAAAAATAGTAAAAATAACAAAGAAATCTATGAATGAGAGAGGATTCTTGGGATGTGACCAGAATACAGGTTAATCTAAATTGTTGGGTACACGTTTTCGATAGACAATTTATAGAGTAATAATGACTAGGCTAAGCTATGCGTGGGAATAAATTCTCTCTCGAGCAACTTACCCTGTTTCAAATGGGTTCCTCTCGGACACCCACTTGCCGCATGAAGACCAGCCTACGCCTTATCCCAGTCAATCTCTTGAGCTGAGTGTTAGGATATGGGACTAGGGCTCACCCTCTCGGGCTGAACCTCATGTCGACCCACTCCTTAGGCCATCAATCTAGTAGTCTTAGTTTCACGACCTCTCTCTCGAGCAGGATGAAAACACATAAATAAACTTGTATTTGCAACTACAATTTTGTTAAGTTCATCCACAACTACTAGACAAAATCACCATTAAACTACATCTAATCTATCAACAAGCAAGACCCAACAACAATCTTAACCCATATTCGCTAAATCACACCCCAAGAATTGGGGGGTTTAGCCACACATCAAGAGATAGAAATTTATACCTAAATGAGCTTGCATTCAAGTGGGTATGAAGATTTAAGTCTTGTTACAGGCCAAGAATGAAGATTCCAAGAGACCCAAGGCCAAACCTTTGGAGATGAAACCATCTTCTTCTTCAAGTTTTCAAAACCCTCTCAAACTCAGAGCAAAAATAAAAAGTACTAAAAATTATATTAATTGTTTCACACTAAAAATATGATACTAAAATCTAATCTCTCAACGAGTATTTATAGTTTTCAAAAATTTGTACTACAGCGGATCATTCGGCGACATTAGTTAGAATCGCCGATCGACTCGGTGATTCACCTTTAGGTTCTGTGTCATTGGGCGACATAGTACTGCTTCGCGGAACTCCTAGGCGATACGCCAACTGCTCGCTTTTCCACCTATTGGATCCTTTTCTTCAGGGCTCAGTACACTGGAACAAAAGGCGAAGTGAGACCTTTCGGCGACTCGTTAAGTGGACTCGGTGATCCTCAGGCCTTCAATTTGTCGTTCTTTTCAGCCTCTTCCTTCCTTTTTACGACGTAGTGTCCATGTTTTCCTTCAAACTTCAAATACCTGAAACTTAAGTGTTTTCATCAGATATTGAGATAAAATAAGAATTTGAGGACACAATTTCTATTAAAATATAGCCTTAAATGAGTCCAATCTGTGGACTCATCAACACCCCCAACTTAAATTTTTGTTTGTCCTCAAGCAAACTCAAGTTCAGTCGTTCAGAAAGGGTGTCTTGAACAATGCTACACAAGACTCAATCATGAATGCACACAACAAAACTCATTTTACTTATGCAAAGATCAAATGTGTACCCAAAGATTCAAGTTGTGACACACCAATATCAAAGATTCGCATGCTCGCAATACTTGCTACTAATGCAAGTTCAAGCTCAACAAAAGTATCTAAATGCCCTCACACAAAGAATGATTTCATATTCACACACAGAAGTTAATCAATTTAAGATCAGGAATCAGATGCAACGCTCACACTCAAAAAAGAGGAACATAATGCATGTTTTCACCCATAGGTTTGCCCTTATTTTCCAATTGACTTTTGATTCGGCATACTCAAGATTAAAAAGGTTTTTTCAAGGCTTGTAATGGGGCTGAGTGCAAAGGTATGGTCAATTAGGCTCAGTGATTTCTTCATCCTCGTGAGGTGTGGTGTTCTCAAAACCTCTTTTTCCCTTCCCTTATCACTTTCTGTTCTAGTGCTTCTAAGTCATCCTTTTATTCACTTTCCATGTATTGCTTGGAAACCCAATTTCTTTTGTACTTTTATTCCACAACTCTTCATTTTCATTTTTTTTATATGGAGAGTTTCCATTTTTTTCGCAACACCATGGGTAAAGGGAGACTTTTCTTGCACTTCTTGACTTCTCCTTTTCCTTTTCACCACACCCCAACTTAGGCTTTTGGCCTAAGTTGGCTATTCACTAAACCACAAATCATGAGGATTATAGGAAGTGGATCAAGTAAGGTTTAGGGTTCATCAAGTTTCTTCCAAAGTAAGGTAAGGCTCAAAGGGTGGTCAAGAGAGTTTCACACACTCACGGGTAGGCCACAACAGAGATATATGTCAAATTCGATCACACTCTTCAAAAGTTGCCTAAGATCATCTCGAGAGCACACCTTACTAAATCAATCAGACTAACGGGGAAAATTCTAGGTTTATTCATGCATGGTTCAAAGTAAGATCATCACACAAGGCATCGACACTTAAGTCAAACAAGACTAAACACTTTCACTAGTGCATAACGGTCATTATAAGAGAATCAATTTGATAAATGGCTAATCACAACGAGATGCAAAAAGTTCACTTATTGTCTACGCAACTTCATTTGACCTTGTCATAGCCGTGCATTCATGTTTGTTCGATTGAGAGCACTATTCAAGTCATCAGTATTGATCGGAACTGAGACTTAAATTTTGCAAAAGAACACCCACTTTCAATATACGAGAGGTGAAAAAATATTTAGAAAATTGAAGGGTCAAAATCATTTTTGTAATTTAAAACAAAAGGGAGCCATGAGCTCAAACATCCACAAAAAGCAGTGTAAGAACAATTTTAAACAGAACACCCCAAATATATACAAAACAATACGAATATCAAGAAAAAAGGTGTGGGCCTCACCCCACCACAATTAAAAGAAATTTGTCCTCAAATGCAATTAAAATAAAGTATCCAAAAGGTAAAATAAAGAAAGACAGAGAGGGAGGTAAAAAGGGGTCATGTCTATGCAATCTCTCTCTCTGTCGGAGTCTCACTAGCTGGTGTAGCAGTCTGTGTATGGGTATCAGTGCCCAGAGTAGCCTCAGACAGAATAGCAATGCCGGATCCACTAGGGCAGCTATGGACGTCTCAGTCGATGATGTCTGGATCATCGGCTGCACAACCGTCCCTATAAGATTTGGCAAGTCGTTGAATATCCCCTCATCTCTGCTCTCCTATGTCTCCTCATCATTCACTGATATCAACATCTCATCAGTCTCTGCATCCAACTCTGCATGCAAGCATCATCCCTCTGCATATCTCTGGTAGTAGTCGGAGGAATCCTCGAGGTCTAAGGAGCATCCTCGTCATCTTTTCCCTGCATTAGTGTAGTGAAGTCGGTAGCCTTCAAATAGGCTACATCCTTCTTCAACTCTGCTATTTCGGCTTTTAATGCTGAAACCTTGGGTGTCTCTCCCTGTCTGCTCTCGCAAGCAGTGACTCTGCCAGTCAGATCATCAACAGTAGTCCTAGGGGGGGTTAGTGCAGTTGATGGTACTGTCAATCATCCTTGGGATGGATCTCTCCAATCGCGTCGCCCTCACATCCACTGAGTAGGCCAGCTGCCCCATCTTCAGGATCATGGCATGAGTGACCCCGGTAAGCTGGGAGGAAGAGGAAGCACCTGGAGCCTCTGAGGAAGAGGAAGAAGGAGCGAGTATACGTGAAGGCGCAGAGGCTGGAGTGGATGAAGATGCCTCTGCTGGTAATGAGTCAACATCGACCTCTAGAGAAGTATCTGTTGGGGCTACTCTCCTTCTGTCAACATCCTCTAGTATGAACTCGGCCTCTATACACCAGATATTGGTGGAGGAAGATGGGGTGACCTCTATATCACTAGTAGAATCCTGGGTTACTTCGGCACACCGGCATAACTCAGTGATCAGAAAAAGAAAAGATAGAGATGTCTGCGTCTGTTTGGCTCTCATAGCCATCTCCTATGAAACCAGCAGTCCTAAGTCAATCCGCCTCCTAGTCATGATAGAACCAAGGCAAGATGTCTTAGGATGACACATAATGGACTCGTTGTGTGATGGCATGATAGTGCTGCTGATGAAGCCAAACTAGTACCGGGAGGCAATGTTCATATCCATCTTCTCAATCGGAGCTCCTGCATCCATCCACCTCGGGGTTGTGTTAGAGATCATCCGAGCTAACCAACCCTTCAAATAATCCAGGGACGGAACAATAGGAAAACCCTGGTAGGGCAGTGCCGAGTGCAGCGGTCGACCCAATACAACATTAATATGCTCGATGTGACACTCCACCTCCTTGCCTCTAACAATAACCGACTTCACCGGTCGGAACTCACTAGCCTTATTTTTATTCTTTGGCACCAACTCCCCATAAGCAGTGTAAACTCTCTTACCCAAGAAGGAATGTAAGGGCCTCAGGGTTGTGTGAATTGCTCAAATCCATGGTATCGGAGAGTTTCAAGCACATCAATATGCTTGCCTTCCAGACCCTCTGTGGATAGTAACTTCTCCCCTATGATGTTTCTTAAACCATCACCTTTCAATCTGTTTAACATCCTTGGAGGAGGAACTATAGGAAGTGCAGGGGGTGTCTGGGCTGGCACTGAGTCTGTAGTCGGAGGAGTGGCAGCTGAGGGAGTGCTAGTGGTTGTGGGCTGAGATCTGGTCCGGAGTGCATCCCTTCGGTTATTCAGAGGCTGTTCATTCTCTGGTTCATCAAAATCTGGCTCAATAGCAACTCCTTTTTTAGCTATATGTTTCTTCATCTTACCTTTGTCTCCCGGCTGGAGGTCATCCCCTCTCCTCTTTGGAAGGTTTGATCCTCTTTCTTTGATTATAATGCCTTTAGCCTTTTTATGTGGTTTCTCAATTAAATTTGTGCGCACCATATTTATAAAAAAATGAGAAAGGGTAAGAAAACAACTTAAAATCAGGCACAATGACCCTTTTTGCAGATAGACTCGCCGATCCAGTCGGCAAGTCGCCGAACTTCTTTGGCGAGCTAAGTCGGGATCGCCGATGAGGTTGGATAAACAAGTAAACCATATCGGTGATGGGAGAGTGTTTTTGGCGAGTCTCCGACTACTTTCAGTGAGCAAAGTTTTGTCCGCATAAAGTTACAGTGCATAAGGGTCTAGGGGTAGCATACAGAGGGCGATTAAGAATACTTTCAGCAAGTCACCTAGTGCATTCGGCGACTCATGGCTTCTCACCGAAAGTTACAGTCTCATCCAATTTGACCTGGTATTAAAGGCGAGATGGAGACCTTGGGCGAACCGCCGAATGATTCGGCGAGCTCGACCCAGCTCGCCAAATGGTCCAACGTGCCCATTTTCAATCCATTTTCTCAAATTCAATCCCGCAAACCCCGAAAGCAAAATCAAAGCATGCACTAACGAAATTCAAACAAGATCCATACTACCCATCATCCCAAAACACTCAAATTTTTCCCAGACATGCCGTATTTGGCTATTTGACCATACCTGCTCTTAAGAGCGGTGTCACCCTCTCTATCATTGAGCAAATTTTCGATATTTAGCACAAACATAGGCTACTCAGACTTCACCCAATCAATCAAAACAACATGCAATCACGACCCAACTCATTAAAAAGCACAAAGATTACGAGCATTCGAAAATCAAACAACAGAGGCAAGATTTTCGAATTAAAACAGGCATGTAATCATTCAAATCCTATTAGAGAGACCCTGCACACATCACTAAGAGACAATTATTGCAAATTAGTACAAAAACTTTCAAATGTAAATATGGGAAAAGGAAACCAGCCTTCAATGTTGATTAGATTCGGTTTGATAAGCTAGGCAAGAAAGTATTCCAATTCTGAGCACAAGTCCCAAACTGAAATGCTAGAGTAATGCTAAACTGAAGAAGATATTACCTTAGTGCGAGTTTAGGAGATTTGTGAGCGAGGGAAAGTGAAGAGGTTGAATTTTTGAATCTTTTGGCCATTATAAACCGTCCAGTTCGTGCTAGTTTGGCGACGTTAGTTGCGATCACCAATCCACTCGGCGAATCGCCGAGTGGTCCCTTATCCCACCGATTGTTAACGATTTGTAAATTTATTGGAATCAAAATGGCGATCTAAGTCGAGATCGCTGACCTGGTTGGCGACGCACCGAACTGCTTCTCAAGGTCACCGAGTTTTACAGGCTCTAACTTTAAGCTTGAGTTGAGCCAAACGGCGGGTCATGTAGGGCAGACCGACCTATTCGGTGGTCCGTCGACTGACCATTCTCTCGCCAATCTCTATTTTTGACCACTTTCCTCATTCAAACCTGCATCACTAACACACCATTATTCATAGAAGTAAGTTAAAGCATTTAAAACCTTGGGTTGCCTCCCAAGAAGTGCCTTATTTAACATTGTGGTACGACGCGAGTCTTTACTCACTCCTCATTGGTTGGGTTGGTCCTAGTGTTAACGAGCAACCCCAATAGTTTGTTTGAGTGAGGAGGAGGCACCGCATAGTTCATGAGTGTCCTGATCAGTTGAATCGATCTAGAGTGTAAGCCAACCATTTGATTCAACACTGCAATACTCTATGTCATCACTTCCAATAGTCGATCTTGTTCGGTGACTTTTTGGACAATGATTTGGAGTGTGTCCTCGACATGATTGTTCTCCCTATCTCTAGACTGCTTCCTCTCCTGAGGAGGTATATACCTCCCGGGACAATTGCACTTATTTTCCACCTCTGTTATTCTGGTGGCCAACTCATTCAACTGAGTTATCAGTGCGGTTAACTCGAAGTCTCTCTTGACTTCTTGGCTCGACTCAGTCGAGTTGCAACCATTCTCAACTGGGGAACCTACCTACACCAACAAATTTAAAGAAAACCAAAACTAAAAATAAGATTAGTAAACTACAGCTAAGAAGAACAAAAATTCTACTAATCTAAGAATTCTCAAGTAACACCACTCCCCGGCAGCGGTGCCATTTTGATGTTTGCGTAATCAACGACACAACTTCCAGTAGGAGTGTCTACGATAATGCAGTAATATAGTAACCCAACCAACGGTTGGGGTCGTGTCCCAAGGGATTGGTTTTGAGAATTAATAGAAAAATAAAATTTATTTCTAACTAGTTGTAGCTAAAGACATTAAGGATTAAAATCATTGTAAATTAAAGGGGACACAAAAGTATCAATTAACAATGGGGTTTTTGTCACAAGTATAGCAAAAATAGTAAAAATAACAAAGAAATCTATGAATGAGAGGGGATTCTTGGGATGTTACTAGAATACGGGTTAATCTAAATTGTTGGGTATACGCTTTCAATAGAGAATTTATAGAGTAATAGTGACTAGGATAAGTTATACGTGGGAATAAGTTCTCTATCGAGCTGAGTGTTAGGATATGGGACTAGGGCTCACCTTCTCGGGCTGAACCCCATGTCGACCCACTCCTTAGGCCATCAATCTAGTAGTCTTAGTTTCACGACCTCTCTCTCGAGCAGGATGAAAACACATAAATAAACTTGTATTTGCAACTACAATTTTGTTAAGTTCATCCACAACTACTAGACAAAATCACCATTAAACTACATCTAATCTATCAGCAAGCAAGACCCAACAACAATCTTAACCCATATTCGCTAAATCACACCCCAAGAATTGGGGGTTTTATCCATACATCAAGAGATAGAAATTTATACCTACATGAGCTTGCATTCAAGTGGATATGGAGATTTAAGTCTTGTTACAGCCAAGAATGAAGATTCCAAGAGACCCAAGTCCAAACCCTTGGAGATTAAACCCTTTTCTTCTTCAAGTTTCAAAACTCTCTCAAACTCAGAGCAAAAATAAAAAGTACTAAAAATTATATTAATTGTTTCACACTAAAAATCTGATACTAAAATCTAATCTCTCAACGAGTATTTATAGTTTTCAAAAATTTGTGTTGCAGCGGATCATTCGGCGATATTAATCAGAATCGCCGATCTATGATATCATCGTTCTCTATGTCATTGGGTGACATAGTACTGCTTTATGGAACTCCTCGACGATACGCCGACTGCTTCATTTATCCACCGATTTGATCCTTTCCTTCGGTGACTTGCCAAGTGGACTCGATGATACTCAGGCCTTCATTTTTGTCGTTTTTTCCAGCCTATTCCTTCCTTTTTGCGACATAGTTTCCATGCTTTCCTTCAAAATTCAAATACCTAAAACTTAAGTGTTTTCATAAGATATTGAGATAAAATAAGCATTTGAGGACATAATTTCTATTAAAATATAGCCCTAAAAGATTCAAATATGTGGACTCATCAACCACACCATAACTCCTTTCAAAGCCTACTAGTGCAATGCATGAATGAAGTCCCACACCCCCACTCACACTAAGTAGATATCCTTGAGAAGTCATAAGGATAGTTCATGTGCATGTTCATAATTCATATAAAGCATTCATTAACTCATAAATCATCATATCATAAGAGAAACATACCACGACCACTCTCAAAGCCTACTTGTGAAATGTATGAATGAAGTCACATACTCCCACTCACACTAAGTAGAACTCCTTGAGAAACCATAGTACATAACTCATGTTCTTTTTCATGGAGGGAAAATAGCCTTAACCAACATAGACCACGTGAGATACATGGAATTTGATGTCATGTCCCACACATAAAAGAGATGTTCTACTTGCCTAAAGTAGAACTAAATGTATTAGCTTTTACGTGGATCCACTAGCTAAAGACCTATGTGGTCACATAGTTATGGTATAGGTAGATTGCTTCTAGAAACACCAAACCTATTGTATTAACGGGGGAGCTTCCATTTCATGAGATTATCTTTAAAGAACCCGACCTTTTGAATTGACGGGAGGGCCTCTACCCATATTCCATATCCTCTCGGTGCTAAGCATTATTTCCCAAAATTTACATGTTTAGCCTTGAATTGAATTTACATGCAAGAAGGAGTATTTTACCCTCTGATGAGTCCACGATTTGGACTCATTTAGGGATTTATTTAGATTGATTTAGTGTCATAAAACCTTATTTTGTGCCAATAACTAATGTAAAATCCTAGATTTCCAGGTATTTGGATTGAGGAACAAAGCATCGACATTAATTAGCAAAATGGAACAAGGCAGCTGAAATAACGAAGAAAAGAAGGCATGTGGATCGCCTAATCAATTGGGCGAGTCGCCGAGTGGCTCTCACCTCGCCTAAAGTTCCAGTGTGTCAAGCCCTAAAGGAGAAAATCAAGTCGATGAGAGAAAAGAGAAGTCAGTGTGTCGCTGAATGGTTCCGCGATGCACTGATTAGATCACCCAAAGTTTCAGAACTTGAAGATGTTGAAGGTCAAAGAAAAAAGGTGATGGAACTGAATAAAGGGCGGATCGCCGAGTGGATCGACGATCCCAACTTATTACGCCGAATGGTCCTTCGCAGCACAATTTTTGGTGACTATAAATACATTTTCAAACTTTATGTTTAACATCTTTTATCAGTCAAATTTTATTCTGAACATTCATAGAGTAATTTTTGAGTTTGAACTCTGAGTATTGAGACAATATTTTCCTTAGCTTTGAAGAATTAAAGTTCCCCATTTTTGAGAAATTGGAAGTGGGTCTTTGAGATTCTTAAACTTTGACCTTTGTAAAGACGAAATTAATCTTACCCAGTTGATGGAAACACAATTTGGTAACGATTTCTATCTTTTAATGATGTCTAGCTAAAACCCCAATTCTTGGGGTGTGATTATGGGTTGATTTAGCTTATGGGTATTGCTAATTGATAGTGTAAATATTGTTTAAAAGTGATTTTAATCAGTAATTGTGTTTTAAATTAAAGGGTTGTAGTTGCAAATGCAATTCTACCTTCGTGTATTTGGCTTGCTAGAGAGAGAGGCTTTAAAACCAAGATTACTTATTTGATGGTCAGTGGGTATTGGGTTGTCACGGGTTTAGCTCGAGAGAGTGAATCCTAAAACCTTATCCACACATTCATCTCGAGAGAGTGAATGGACTAAAGCATAGGCTATTCTTAATTGATGCTTGTTGGTGTTCGAGAGAAACCAACTTGATTCGGGGTAAATTGTTCCAGAGAAAGTTTATCCCCACTAAAGTCTAGCTTAGTCACTGATTTACAGCTATTTACTATCAGTTGGCCTATAATCCAATCACATCCCAAGAACCCATCTCTTTACTTGTTAATTCGTGTTATTTGCTGATGTTGTAGTTGATAATTACAATAAAAAAAACCATGTTATTTGACACTTGTGTCACCCTAAATTTGAAGTGTTCTTTTATTCGTAAATGTCTTTACCTATGATTGACTTGAACATATTCTTGCTCTGCTTTTGATTCTCAAACACGTACCACTCCCTATGGGAACGATCCCAACCCAATTGATTGGGTTATATACTGACTAGCGATCGTTGACTCTTAGAATCATTATTAATTATGTGAGGAAAACTTTCACATTATAATCATGTGTTTTCATGAGAATAGACTTTCAATCAACACAAGAAAATTATCATGGTCATGTATATTTCATGCATAGTAATGTGTAAAGGTGCATATGAGAAATAACCTTTCAATTAACACCATAGATACATCATAATCATGGTCCTGCATGGAGTGTGTGTTATTGTCCTTTCAATGACACAACAACAACATTATCATCTTAGACACTTCACTCTCAAAGTGTTCATAAAGCATGTACATAATATCACAACCATGCATAATTCTCATATCTTGCATACAAGGATCATAGATCACATCAAGTAAACACATCTAGCATTCATTATATTAGACATGGATATAATCATCATTCAAGTATTCAAGTAGTTCAATTACTACGTGCACAATCTCATGTACTCATAATATAGGTCATGTGGGTAAAATCGTTCCACAATAATGTCATATACAATTCAACATACATAATAGCTTTCCTCTTAAAGCCTTAGCATTCATAACTAATTCATATTAGCTATTACCCTTAAAGCCTTAGCAATCATTTTCATACTACAATCCTTAATCTCAAGCAATACCTCACATGGTCATCATGTATAGCTAGTTCTCAAGGTAATCTAACCACATGCTTCATTCTTAACCAATTATAATCATATAGTATCATGTAAACTCAATCTCAATACTACTCAACCGTGATCAATCATATAAGCCCTAATCTAATCAATTCATGTATACAAGCTTTAATTTTAAGCAATTCATATCTAGGTTCTCTAATCTAAGGCAATTCATAAAGGAGTTCATCAATCTTAGAAGGTCACATCTAAGCCCTCAATTTCCTCTTTCATGGCATAACACTAGGCCATATCAATTTCACCCTAGAATCTTAGGTTAATCAAGAATACATGTATAATCATACTAAAATCATGTAATTTCATCATAATCAACCCACATCCACTCATTTGGATCAACTACTACATACATAATTCTATCACATTCTACTAGTATCAACCAACACCCACACTTGAGATCCAATTTGGGAAAATAGGGGAATTCATGGATTCTTGGGTAATTCATCATGAAAACAGTAGTAATTCATCATGAAAACAGTAGTAATTCATCAATTTTATAATAATATAAAGCGATTAAATCATTGAAATCGTTTCTGAAAAGGAATCCATGACTTAGAGTAAAACCCTAACTTTTGGGAACTTGAAAGCTTTGAAATCTAGTTTTGGAGGGGCTCTATGGGTGAAGTCTTCCTATAGATGAAGAGCTACCATACCTAGTTGAAGAATCTCCACGAAATTGAGAAGAAAAGGCTCCTCCTTTAACCCCCTAGACTTCACCTTCTTCTTCTTTTTCCTTGAAACTCCAGAGGGAATATATTTGAAGAGGAGTTGGGCTTGTTTTAAGGTCTTGGAAGAATGATTTAGTTCATTTAGTTTAGGGGTCTATTAGGTATATATAGGTGGCATAATAGCTAATAAAACGACCCTAATTAATAAATAATTAATCCTAAACCCTACCCTTAACCCCCAACTTAATAACTTAAGGACTAAAACTGCCCTCACCCACGAGACCCCGACCCACGTACCATGGGTGCGTCTACAAACCGTACTGGTCTTTGTGGGTGGAGGGTTGGGGCTCAACAAATCAAGGGACAAGGGGCCTTGACCCATGACCCCTACCTACGGGGTGTGGTCCACCTACGGGGTGTGAGGCCCATCCGTAGGTGGCCCATTTTTGGGCAACTTTGAGGGACTATTTTGGGTCCCCCTCAGGGACCCGTGGTTGGTCCTTAGGGGGTTTTACCTCGACGCCTTAGCCCTTAAACCTCCATTTTAAGTACGGGAATTCATTTTATGATTCTAACCCATACCTCAAACTCTAAAACTCTCACGTAAGGCTCTAGTTTCACCGACTAGTTTTCGGGGTATTACAGCTACGAAGTTATTGAGTTAATCCTTGAGATTCAACTTCTTGGACAACGGGAAATACTTCTCCATGAATACCTTGTGTAACCCATCCCAAGTTGTGATTGAGTTACATGGAAACTCAGACAACCATACAGTAGAATCACATGTCAACAAAATTGGAAACACCCTTAAGTCGATCGCATCCATGTCTAAACCTGGTCGTCCCACACTAATACTATAGACACTCTTCACTTTGTTCATCTGAGCATATGGAGCCTCCGAATGTAACCCAACAAACAACCCTCTAGATGTAAGCATTTGCATCAGGTTGTTGATCACCACAAAAGTATGTCCAGGAGGTGGAGGAACAACTTTAGCACCAGTCGATCCCACAACATTATAACCAACCCTGTAGTTTTTATACACATCCGGTGTTGGCTGATTTTGCACTCCTTCATCATTATCAACTCGAGGGTTCCCTTGAACATATCTAGGCACTTCCACAGCTCCAGGAGGTTGCATTCCAGCAACATCCCCTTGACCCGCTCCGATTGAATCATTGTGTACCTCAATATTGAGAGCTCTTCCAGCCATTCTTCTCAGAGCTTATCTTAATTTAGGATCTTAAGGAATAATGGGGTTGCCTTGACTCTGTGTACTTGGCATACACCGAAAACAAGACCTGTAGAAAAATAAAATTAAATCAAGAAATATGTGACTAAAGTTCAATAACGAAATTAGTCTAATCTAAAAGCCTTATTGCCCTGCAACGGCGCCAAAATTTGATACGCCCTATAACACCCTGAAATCATGGAGTCTTGAAAAAGAGTCAAGTGGGAGGTCACCATCCCTCCATTGAGCCAAGGCACCCTTCACGGATCCCCTCACGGGCCGTAAAGGGCACAACGGCTCATGGTGGTTCCCATGAAAGAGTGGACAATGTCCTTCCTAAGGCAGGCTCCTCTCACGACGACCCAAACAGCTCGTGAAGAGCCAAATGGGCCATGATGGTGGCTGTGAAGGGGAGGCAGAATCCCCCAAGCCACTGGTCAAGGACAACGGCTGCCACTATGACCGTGATGTCCTTGACGGCTCGTGTGGGCCTCCATCTGGAGGTTCGCATCAGATGTAAGCCAGGGTCAGTTGGGCCTTTTCGTAATTATTTTATTAAGATACTATGTCATTGTACGCATACCTACGACCCCTATATAAGTGATTTTAACCCCAAAACTTACCCATTCAAGTTATTTTCTTAAATTTACCAAAGAAGATCAAGTTCTTCCTCTCCAAAATATTTCTCTCTCTAGAAACTTGAAGAAGAAGGGTTCAACCTAGGGTTTCAAGTCAAGTCTCCAATTCCACCATTGAAGGCAAGTGTTTGGTATTGAGGTATGATAGTTTTCATCCATGGATTTCTTCCATTCATGGAGTTTCCAAATTCTCCTATTTTCAAAGAGAGAAAACCCCAACTGAGTTAGGGTTTTCTTCCATATTGTGGATTTTCTTGATAATTGATTTAATTGATAGACCTATGATCTTTTATGCATGAATTGAGTTAATCTTATGCTTTATGATGATTTACCATGAAACCATGTAATTCCCATGTTTTCCAGATTATGATGATATGATGTGGGCTTTGGATTATGAATGAAGAGTTTATGAAATTAAGCACGTTCTTATGAAATTTATGTAAATATTTTAAGGATGCTTTGAGAGTGAAGTATCAATGATGATGTTGTTGTTGTTTTTTTGTTGAAAGTATTTCTCATATCCACATGAAAGTATGATTGTGATAGGTTTTCTCACATAGTAAGGATTCTAAGGTTGAAAGGTCTTCTCACCTAAATGGTAAAAAAATAAGGAGTTATATGAATGAAACCTAGCATGGATTGGTTATTGAATGATACATTTCCATGGATGACTTATGACCTATCTTGGATTGGCAAGAAGACGTGCCCTTCCATGGATAATAAGAACAAGTAAGAAAAATGACTTTTCCATGGAATCTATGCTTAGCACCGAGCGGATATTGAGATGAAAACTATCCCGTTAGTAGATGTAACACCCCTCAAAATGAAGTAGGATAAAGTAGAGCCTCACATGGGTTTATGCATTAATAACTTGTTAAAATAATGAAGAATAGACTTTTAAGTCACTTTTAAAGAGTTTGGAAGTCAAACGTCAAGGGACGACCAAGATGTTCGGAACTAGTTTTTTACGTGTTGGTGTGTTCTAGTATGTTGTTCATGTTTTTATGTGTTGTTTGGAGTTTAAAATCAGTGGAGGTGACCCTAGTGTCTTAATAAATGTTTTTAAGGTCAAAACGTTCGAATACGATTCCCAGAACCATCCTAAGGGTCCCCGAGGAGGACCCCAACCCTTGGCCAAACAAGCTGCCAAGGCAGCTTGCAAGTTGTGCATGGAAGGAGCATGTCCGCGTCGCGGACTAGCTCCACCAAGGGCCAAAAAGTGGCTCCGCCTTGCGGACATGTCGCAGACTCTACTGTCTCGAATTTTAATTTATGAAACTTGCGGGAACACCTCCGCATCGCGAACTTGATCCCCAACAAAATCTACAAAAAGAAACTCAAGTTTGACTTGTTTAAAAGGTCCAACTAAGTGAAGGGTAGTTTGGGTACTTTGGGGAATTATTATAAACGGTTATTATACCTATTTTAGGGTATTTTAAGTTGGTTAAAACCCCAAAACTTAGAATTAGACCCCATTCTTCAAATTGACCCTTCCCTCTCAAAAATAGATTCTCTCAAAACTCTATGGAAGACCTTGATGAAGCTCAAGCTAGAAGATGGGTTTTCAACTAATTTCTTCTCCAATTTCATGGGTATTCAATAATTAAGGTATGGTAACTCTTGATTCTTGAATAACCTCTCATTCAAGGAGTTCTATCAAAGATTTTCAAAAGTGATTCAGAGACCAAAATTCCCAATTTTCAATCTAAACATGGGTCCTTTGTCAAACGATTTTCTAAATCATTCTATTGATGAATTGATGTAGAATTAAGGTTTTTATGACAATTTTCAAAGGAATTCTTGAAGAACCCATGATCCCCTAATTCTTTAAAATTGTCCTAGGATGTGGGTCTTTGTGAATATGGTTTCTATTAGTGAAATTATGTTTAGATTAGTTTGTATTGATGTTTCCTATGATTATCTATACTTATTCATGTTGAATTGTTGGTAGATTGATGAGTTGAGAATTATGGCCTTATGGGCAAAGTTATGGGTTGATCCCTTTGTTTATAGAATTGTACTTAGATTATGTTTATGTTATTGAATTAC
>JAJOOS010013127.1:0-18532 GCA_029582725.1 Solanum chiquidenum
CCCCCCCCCCCGAAAGCGGGCTAGAGGGATTGTCATCAATGAGGAGGTTGTAGCCTCTCAGGCCACCATAACAAAACTTCCTTTTTAAGAGGAAAATGGCAAAGGCAAAGAGCCCGTAGTGCCAACACCTGCGGAGGTGAGCTCCATCATTAAGGGTATTTACTCTACATACCTGACTCCCTTGACAATGAGGGACATTTAGGGGACAGTTCTCTGGTCTCCGTATCTGAGCCAAAGTATGATCAACCTCTTCAAGCTAGGAGAGAAGATCTATGCTCCAAGGCCATACATGATCCATCTTGGATCCCGATGCCTCCTACGTCTCCTCAACTTCCAACACAGATAGTAGAGCAGGGTCCTCCACCAGCCCAGGTTCCTCCTCCCCGGTTACTAAACAGATTAAAGGTTGAGGGTTTAAGGATGATTTTAGAAGAGAAGTGATTGTCTACAAACGAAGTTGTAGATCGGTACTCGGAGGTGTGGAACACCATAAAGTTCCATAAGTTCGAGCAGTTCACCAAGCCCCGAGGCTCATACATTCCTTCTTGGGTGTGATAGTTCTACTTAGCTTATAGGGAGCTGGTACCAAAGGTAAAGAAAAAGGCCTGCGCATTCAAGCTAGTTGACCACGTGGTTGCTTGAGGTAAGAAGGTCAAATGCAGCAACACATATATTAATGAGGTACTCGGATGTTCAGTCAAAGTGATTCACGTCTTGGTTGATCAGATCCAGAAAAAGACCCTCAAAGATTTAAAGGGTTGGCTGGCACCTTTGATATCCGATACTACTCCATGGTGGATCGAAGTTGGGGCTCCCATTGAGAAGAAGGAGTTGAATGTGTCTACTAGGTACTGGTTTGGTTTCATCAGCAACACACAGATGCCGTCCCAGAATAAGTCGATACTTAGGCATCAAAAAACTACTTTATTGGGCTGCATAATGGACAGGGATTCCCTTAATCTAGGTCTGATTATAGAGCAGGATATAGTCGTGAGGGCCAACCAGAGTCAGACCTCTCTCTTGTTCCCCGTTTTGATCACTGAGTTGTGCAAGCGGGATCTTGTTCTGGTGGTTACAAAGACGGATGTGGAAGTGACACCCACTTTCTCTACTGACATCCGACAAATAGAGGCTTAGTATATGAGGGATGAGGCTGATTAGAGAAGATATGCATCGGCGGATACTTCCCCGATAGTTGATATTGAGATGTTGCCGACAGAGGAAATACTTCCCCCTCAAGCCAGTGAGCCTATAGGTACCCCTAACACCTCTACTTCTGTACCTTATGGCCCTACCATTGGTCCCCATCTTACTACTATTACTGCTTCTGCATCCCGACCCCACTATCACCCTGACCATGTTATATAAGATGGGCCATGTGGCTCAGTCTGCTGATGTGCGTACCTCCCGGGTATAGGCCGATGTGCCTGGGTTGATTGAGAGGGCGATTTTTGTTGCCTTGGCCCTGATTAGGGATGAGATTAGAGTGCACAGTGGGTTGATAGATGCCCACATATTTGCACTAGATGCCCTTACTGTGAGGGTAGAGGCTTGTGAGCAGAGTCGGGGTGTGTCTGATGTTGTGATGGCCTTGAAGGCCGATATTGTTGGGATGAGGAAGGATATGGATGATCTGAAGTCCACTGACATATCTATTCTATTTGGTATGATAGATATCCTTGAGGTCCCGAGTGCAGATGTCCCGTCCAGTTCAGATGTTTCTCTGGCTACTACGATCGGAGATGTTGATAGGGATGAAAGAGCTACTGAGTCCGAGGCTGAGACCGATGAGGAAGAGCTGGGTGTTCGTGATGCAGCCATGTATGATGATCTGGAGGACCTTGAGGGGTCCATGGTTCAGACAATTGTTGAGGTATCACTGAGGGATACTTCAATGGTGAGCTCCAGTGGAGCCAAGGATGATATTGCACCGGGGATTGATGCCCAAGATGATGGAGTCACACAGATGCTGACTTCACCTAGGCTTAGCCTGGCAGGAGGATTTTTTACTCCATTTATGTTTTTATCTTGTTATGTTTCTCTATTTCTTTGCATTTGAGTACAACTGCTAGATTAGTTTGGCGGGGTGAGGTATTTCCATACCTTTCTCTTTTGGGCTGTTTTGTAGATATTTGTTGTTTTTGTGTTGTGAATGTTTGATCTTATTTTGTGTTGATATATATTGATTGTGATCCTTTGAGTTGGTCCATTAATTTTTTTAATGAATGATTGATGTTGACCCATTTTAAAAATTTCCACCTCTTAATGTGTGTGAATATGGTTGTTCTCTTGCAATTTTGAGTGTCTGTTGTGATTAATATCGATGACTTGAATAGTGCTCTTGTATGAACGACATGTGTGTGCAAATCTGATGAGGCGAATTGAGTTACATAAGTCATATGTGAACTCGTAGCATCTCATTATGACTAAACTGGTTGTTGAATTGAACTCTTGTGATGATCGTTGCACGCTAGCGAAAATGGTAAAGTTATATTTGATGATTGTATTGAATGCAGTGTGTGGTGAGATTGTCTTGAAATACATGCTTTATAATACCTAGAACTTACCCCGTCTGTTCAATTGACTAGTGTGAGCGAATAATAGAGATGATCTTAGGCACAATTTGTGAAGAGTGAGCCGATATATCCATTATACCTCTTTGTGATAACCTTGTGAGAGTGTGAACCTAAGTTGGGACCATTTGAGCCTATCCTTTTCTTCCCCACCTACAATCTTCATGGAGCATTGGTTAGTTTGAATATCCAACTTAGGCTGAATGCCTAAGTTGGAGGTATGGTGAAAAAGGAAGAAAATCAAGGAGTTTGGGAAATTCAACTTTGAAAGATCTTGTTGAAAAAGATGGAAACCCTCCATATAAATAAAAGAAATGAAAGGAAGAAAGAGATATAAAAAAAGGATTATTGAAATGAAGTGTGTGCAATGAGAAAATGAAATGGGGTATCCAATGAGTCGTACTTAAAAGAATAAGGCGTGGAGTTTGAGAACCAAAAAGTGTGATAAAATGGGTGAAAGAATGAAATACAGGCCATGTTTCATGAAGGTAGAAGTCACTAAGCCTTAATGATCATACCATTACCCTCAGCCCCGTTACAAGCCTTGAATGACCTTTGTGATCTTGATTGAGCTTAATATCATGTCGGTTGGAAAATTAGGGCAAGCCAATGGGGAATAATCATGCATGCGTTTGTTTTTGAGAGGGTTAGAGTTGTTTTGATTCTGAAATTTTAAAAGTTTGACGAGCTTCGTGTGAGCATGGAATCATTTTTGATGTGAGGGCATTCAAATGCTTTTGTTGAGCTTAAACTTGGATTTGAAGCAGGCATTGTGCGCTTGAGTACATTTGATATTGGTTAGTCACAGTTTGAAACTTAGAGTGCACAATTGAACATTGCATGAGTAATTTGAACCTCCTGTGTGCATTCATGCTGAGTCTTGAGTAACACTGTTTGTAAACATCCTTGTTGAACTGATTGATCTTGAGTTTTACTTGAGGACTTGAAAAAGATTGAGTTGGGGGTGTTGATGAGTCTGAGATTTGGAATCATTTAGGGCTTTGTATTTATCATTTTATTGTCCTCAATTCCTAATTTATGCTCTAAACTGATGTTAAAGTGTTGATTTGCAGCAATAAGGCAAAAGAGCAAGGCAAGGATATCACCGGGCAAAAAGAAGAGAAAAAGCTGAAGAAGTTGAAGAAAGTCAGTCTTGGTGATCGCCAAGACCACACGGTGAACCACCGAGTGGCTTTTCAGCTCGCCAAAGTTCCACCTGGCCAGCCCTGGGGAACAAACCAACTTGGCGATGGAAATGGACAGTCGACGAACCGCCGAATGAATCGGCGACTCAGCTCATGATCGCCTAATCTCCTAAAGTTACAGACGCCTGAGGTTGAAGAGACAAGGCAAGACAGCGATGGAGAGTGACACTTGGCGCGTTACCGACCTGGTCGACGACACTCGACTTATTCCACTGATTGACCTTGAAGGAAAAAATCTAGGCGCGTATAAATTGAAGTTTGAAAAGAAAAAGATTAGTTCCTACAAATCCTAAGGCTGTTTAGGATGGGTGTTTTGAACTAAGGAAAAAGAATCATTATGCTTACTAGTTTTTAGAGTTTTTGAGTAGAGTTTTCAAGTGGGTTTTGAATTCTAGTTGATTGAAAGCATTGTGAAGACTTGGAAATCATTACCCAGTTCATGGATAACGTAATTGAAAATATTTTGTTACTTTTTATAATGTGTGGCTAAAACTCCCATTCTTGAGGGTGTGATCACGTGACTATTTGTTCTAATTAACTTATGGGTATTGTAGTTTACTGATTTAGATGATGTTTTAAAGTTGGTTTGATTGATAGTTGTGTATTACCCCATAAATTGTAGTTTCCAATGCATCATTTTTTATTATACGGATGGGTTTATACTAGATTGCGATTGCATACACCTAGAATTGGATGAGGTGTAGTTGGGCAGCATCATGGATAGGGATCACCTTAATCTAGGTCGAATTATAGAGCAGGAGATGGCCATGAGGGTAAAGCAGAGTCAAACCTCACTACCCTATCCCGTGTTGATCACTAAGTTATGCAGGCAGGCTCGTGTTCCGGTGGTTACAAAGACGGATATGGAAGTGAGTCCTACTTTCTCTACTGATATCCAGCGGATAGAGGCTGATCGGAGGAGAGCTGCACAAGTAGATACATCCCCGGTAGTTGATGTTCAGATGTTTTTGATAGAGGAAATACTTCCCCCTCAGGGCAGTGAGCCTACAAGTACCCCTGGCACCTCTACTTACGTACCTTCTGGACCTACGACTACTCCCCCTCCTACTACTACTGTTGTTGCTGCTTCTGCGTCCCGACCCCGTATCACCTAGGCCATGTTATATAAGATGGGAAATCTAGCTCAGCTTGTTGATGTGCGTGCCTCTCGGGTAAAGGCCGATGTGCCTGGGTTGATTGAGCGGGAGATTATTGTTGCCTTGTCCCCGATTAGGGCTGAGATGAGAGAGCACATGGGGTTGATAAATGCCTACGGATTTGCAATGGATGCCCTTACTGTGAGGGTAAAGCCTTGTGAATAGATCTGAGGTGTGTCTGATGCTTTGATGGCCTTGAAGGCCGATATTGTTGGGCTGAGGAAGGATGTGGATGAGTTGAAGTCCACTAACCTATCTATGCTATTCGGTACGGTAGAGATCCCTGAGATTCCGAGTGAAGATGTCTCGACCAGTTCAGATGTTCCTCCGGCTACTACTACCGGAGATGCTGATAGGGATGATGCAGCTGCTAAGTCCGAGGCTTAGACCGATGAGGAGGAGCTGGGTGTTCGTGATGCAGCCATTTATAATGATCTAGAGGACCTTGATAGGTCCATGGTTCAGACAGTTGTTGAGGCATCACTAAGGGATACTTCGATGGTGAGTTCCAGTGGATCCAAGGATGATGTTGCACTGGGCACTGATTCCCAAGATGATTGAGTCACAGAGATACAGAGTTCACTCCATGCTTAGCTTGGCAGGAGGATTTTTGACTCCCTTTCAGTTTTTATCTTGTTATGCTTCTCTATTTCTTTGCATTTGAGGACAACTTCTAGATTAGTTTGGCGGGGTGAGGTATTTTCATACCTACATCTTTTGGGTTGTTTTGTGGATATTTGTTTTTTTTTTGTGTTGTGAATGTTGGATCGTATTTTGTGCTGATATATATTGATTGTGATCCTTTGAGTTGGTCCATTGTTTTTTAATATGAATGATTGGTGTTGACCCGTTTTAAAAATTGCCACCTCTTAATGTGTGTGAATGTGGTTGTTCTCTTGCAATTTTGAGTGTGGATTGTGATCAATACCGATGAATTGAATAGAGATCTTATTTGAATGACAAGTGCGTGCAAATATGATGAGGTTAATTGAGTTGCATAAGTCATATGTGAACTCGTAGCATCTCATTGTCACTAAGCCAGTTGTTGAGTTGAACTCTTTTGATGATCGTTGCACGCTAGCAAAAATGGTAAAGTCTTGTTTGATAATTGTGTTGAATGTCGTGTGTGGTAAGGTTTTCTTGAAATGCATGCTTGATAATACCTAGAACATGTCCCGTTGGTCCAATTGACTAGTGTGAGCTAATGAGAGAGATGATATTAGGCACAACTTGTGGAGAGTGAGTCGATATTGCCATTATACCTCTTTGTGACAACCTTGTGAGAGTGTGAACCTAGCTTGGCACCATTTGAGCCTATCCTTTTCTTTGGATGAACCTTGAACACAAATGACCCCTTTCTTTCCCACCTAAAATCTTCATGGAGCATTGGTTAGTTTGAATAGCCAAAGCCTAAGTTGGGGGTGTGGTGAAAAAGGAAGAAAATCAAGGAGTTTGGGAAATTCACCATTGAAAGATCTTGTGGAAAAAGATGGAAACCCCCTCCGTATAAAAAAAATGAAAAGAAGAAAAAGATCGAAAAAGAAAAAATTGTTGAAATAAAGTGTGTGCAATGAGAAAATGAAATGGGGTATCCAACGAGTCGTACTTAAAAGAATAAGGTGTGGAGTTTGAGAATCAAAAAGTGTGATAAAAAAGGTGAAAGAATGAAAAGCAAGCCATGCTTCATGAAGGTAAAAGAAACTAAGCCTAAATGATCATACCATTATCCTTAGCCCCGTTACAAGCCTTGAAAGACATTTGTGATTTAGATTGAGCTTAATATTATGTCGATTGGAAAATATGGGCAAGCCTATGAGGAAGAATCATGCATGTGTTTGTTTTTGAGAGGGTGAGAGTTGTTTTGATTACGAAATTCTAAAAGTTTGATGAGCTTCGTGTGAGCATGGAATCATTTTTTATGTGAGGGCATTCAAATGCTTTTGTTGAGCTTGAACTTGCATTTGAAGAAAGCATTGTGTGCTTGAGTCCATATGATAATGGTTAGTCACAATTTGAAAGTTAGAGTGCACAATTGAACATTGCATGAGTAGTTTGAACCTCTTGTGTGCATTCATGCTGAGTCTTGAGTAGAATTATTTGTAGACATCCTTGTTGAACTGATTGATCTTGAGTTTTACTTGAGGACAAGCAAAAGTTTAACTTTGGGATGTTGATGAGTCTGAGATTTGGACTCATTTAGGGCTTTGTTTTTATAGTTTTATTGTCATCAATGCCTAATTTATGCTCTAAACTGATGTTAGAGGTTTGATTTGCAACAATGAAGGCAAAGGAGCAAGGCAAGGACATTACCGGGTAAACCGAAGCAAAAAAACTGAAGAAGTTGAAGAAAGGCAGTCCTAGTGATTGCCAAGATCACTCGGTGAACCGTCGAGTGGCTCTTCAGCTCACCAAAAGTTCCAGCGTGCCAGCCTAGGAAACAAGCCAACTTGGTGATGGAAATGGACAGTCGGCGAACTGCCGAATGGATCGATGACTCAACACCTGATTTCCTAAAGTTACAAAAGCTTGAGGTTGAAGAGACAAGGCAAGACGGCGATGGAGAGTGACACTTGGCGAGTCACCGACCTGGTCAGCTACACTCGACTGATTCTGCCGATTGACCCTAAAGGCAAAAATCTAGGAGCGTATAAATTGAATTTTTGAAAAGAAAAAGAGTAGTTCCTACTGATCCTAAGGCTGGGTTTTTCGAACTAAGTAAAAAGAAACACTGTTCTTACTAGTTTTTAGAGTTTTTTAGTAGAGTTTTCAAGTGGGTTATGATTTCTAGTTGATTGAAAGTGTTGTGAAGACTTGGAAATCATTACCCAGTTCATGGATAACGTAATTGGAAATATTTTCTTACTTTTTGTAATGTGTGGCTAAAATCCCCATTCTTGGGGGTGTTATCCTGTGATTATTTGTTCTAATTAGCTTATGGGTATTGTAGTTTACTGATTTAGATGTTGTTTTGAAGTGGGTTTGATTGATAGTTGTGTATTAACCCCAGAATTGTAGTTGCAAATGTAATTCTAACTTAGTGTTCTAGGCTTGCTTGAGAAAGAAGTTATAGAATTAAGGATATCGATTGATGATTGTAGTCATAGGGTTATTGTTAATTCAGCTTGAGAGAGTGAATATAAACTCAATCCTACCAATCTAGCTTGAGAGAGTAAATTAATTGAGGTATTGGGATGTTTATATTGTTATGCTTGTCGAGTTTTGAGAGAACTCACTTGAATCGTAATAGTTGTTCGAGAGAAAGCTATTGAATCTATAGTCTAGCCTACCCACTAAGATTCAGCAATTGTTAGTAAATTACAATTACCCATATAGCAAAATTAGCCTTTAATCGATCACATCCCCAAGAATTCCTCTCTACTTATCTACTCCCTTGTTTTCGTAATTGCTGTAGTTGATAATTGACCAACCAAATCCCCTTTAACTTACATTGCTTTAATTCGATAATTTTTATTTCTACAAACGACTAGAGCACAACCTTCACTTCTTAATTGAATTCCATACCGTATCACTCCCTGTGGGTTCGACTCCAACTCTTTGTTGGGCTTATACTAGATTGTGATTGCCTACACCTAGAATTGGATAAGGTGTAGTAGAGCGTTATAAAAGATGCAGTATAAATAAAGCTTCTTAGAACAGTAAATAACAACTCAAAGTATTTAAAAATACAATAATAACACTTTACACTTATTTGGAGATTCTCTAACCGACAACCATCACTATGAGCTAAATGATGATACAACGTCTCGCTCACGCTGCCAGAACTTTCCTATATCTTTCCGGAGTATCATACATCCTCAACCAAGTGGATTCACTAATATGCTTAAAAAACAATAAGGAATTATATAAAAAGTATGACCCTTTTTACTCATGTTGGATACATGGTTTATGAGGACTTTCAGTTGTTTGAACTCATCCCCATATCATGACCCAGGGGTACTCCCAAGATTTAACATGGCTTATAGAACCCCGAAGGACTCCATACAATCCACTTAGCTCTCATAACATAAGAAATAAAACAACGGAGGTAAAAACAATAGTCGAAGTCCAAACATTTTATAAAACAAAGCGGAAGTCAAGACACTTGTCTCATCATAGCCATCTAATACAATAGATTGCAATTGGCACTATCCCATACATCTTGTCCAAAAGTGAAATACAAGAAAAGGAACTAAACAATGGAAGTCCGTCCTTGAACCATGAGGAATCACCAAGCTCGGGAACCAATCAAATCCAAGCTCTAGCCACGAAACTAGGAACCCTATCTATCGGACCCAACATTTTGGCAAGTATGATAGCTATGCATAAAAACATTAAAAACATGCTAATAGGGACATTTCATTTCATAACATGCAATTGACCAAGCTAAAACATGATATAAGAGGGTTAGAAAACATACTTCACACAACCGTAGTCAATGCAAGCTAACATCATTTCTAAAACCTTTGAACTCATCTGTGATACTTCTTGAAGTAACCTTAGTTCATTATTATCTTGTTGTGGGAAATTAGCCTTAACCGAAATAGAGACCATGTGAGCTATAACATGATCCCCCGGTGTCTCTCACACCTAAAAGGGGGTGTTCTACTTGCCTAAGGTAGAACCATGAACTTCTAGCTTAAGTGGATCCACTAGCTAATCAACCTATGGGGGCACATAGTTTAAGGGATACGGAGATTGTTACCAGAAACCCAACCTCTACTACGGGGGAGCTTCCATCTCAAGAGATTTCTTCTAGAAACCCAGCTTCTACTACGGGAGAGCTTCCATCTCATATCAATATCCTCTCGGTGCTAAGCATAAATCCCACGGAATAGTTTTTTCTTACTTATTCTCATCATTCATGGAAAGGTATCTTAGGATAACCAATTCAAGCTAGTTTCATTAGGATAGCTCTTACTCTTTGATTCAATTAGGTGAGAAAACCTTTCAACCTTAGAATCCTTATTATGTGAGAAAACCTTTCACATCATGTTAGTATGTTTTTATGAGAATATCCTTCCAACAACACAACAAAAACATCATTATTAGTACTTTGCTCTCAAAGTACCCTTAATACATTTGGACAAATTTCATAAGAAAATGCATAATTCCCTAATTTACCTTTTGAGGTTCAAAACCCACTTTCAAACACCAATACTTAGAAAACATGGGTTATATATGGATTTTATCATAGATTCATGAAAAGCTAGTAATGCATGCTCAATTTCATAAAACTCTTCCTTTACAATCAAAATCCCACATCACATGATTTACAACTTGAAAACATGGAGGTTACATGGGTTCATAGGGGAAGCATCATAAAATCATTGTAAATTAATAATTCATGCATATTAAAACATAATTCAATCCTTTAGATCAAAAATCAAGAGAACCCATGGTAATTGAAGAAAACCCTAGCTAATTGGGGAATTCTACTTTTAAAATAGGAGAATTTGGGAACACCATGAATGAAAGGAATTCATGGATGAAAACTACCTTACTTTGAATCCAAATGCTAGCCTTCAATGGAGGAATCAAGACCTTAGGTTGAAACCCTAGGTGAATCCTTTTTCTTCTTCTTCAAGTTCTATAGAGACAATATTTTTGGAGAGTTCTTCTTGTTGGGTGAGTTTTGAGAGAATGATTTCTATTGGGAAATTTGGAGGTAAAAAGACTTATATAGGGTAACTAAACATAGGCAAAATGACATAGTATAGGAACTAATTAATTAGTAAAAGACCCAACTAAGCCTGAAACTTAACTGCCAGCTGCTGACCCACGGCCACGACTGATGGACCGTGGATACAACAATGGGCCATCCTGCATGATCGTCGTTTGTAGTCAGAAACTTAGTTTCTGGGGCTCTGGACCACGGACCCTCGACCATGGACCATGGTCCCAACAACAGTCCGTTGGTTCAGGCCGTAGGTCCACCCCTTTTTGGACCCTTTTGGAGAGCCATCCACGGACCACACCTACGGTTCGTGGTCCCATCCACGGGTCGTGGGTGGTCGGCGTGGATTGCACCTGCAACTTTTGGAAATTTGTTTCATTTCCCTTTTTGAATACGGGGTGTTACAATATCTCCCTCTGGGATCATTCGTCCTCGAATGAGATTCTAGGCATATGTTAAACGAAAAGACACAAGACTAGGAGCCCATCATGCATGCAACTCATCAAAATGCACATAATCAAGGAGAAAACATCGACTCCAAGCTAAAAATACTCAAGGCATAATAACGAAAGTAGGAACTAGACCTAGCAACCCAACATGCATGAAATTTCAAAATCAATCATGTTCAATGGAGGAACTACCTTTTCCAAGCTAACAGCATGCTCACTATCCTCTCATGGAGCCTTTGTGCAATTCATTCTCAAAACACATATCTAATGCATCCTCAACAATCATCTGATGAAGTCTATAGGCAACTCATACTCAATGCATAACAACATGAGGAAAATAAATTATATAAATCATTTTTTTCAAAACTTAAGCTTTTTCGTAAACATGCGTAAATAAGGAAATCATGGAAACACATAAAACACAGATGATCCCAAAACTAGATTAAACCATGAGGAACTCATTCCCTCAAGCTAGAGTAGGAGTAGAAAGGAAGAGATGAGGATATCGGGACATCATATCGGCCTCGACCTCCCAAGTAGCGCCCTCAACAAGATGATTCCTCCATAACACCTTCACGGTAGAAACTTTTTTATTTCTCAACCTCTTGACTTACCGGTCTAAAATCTTAACCGGAACCTCTTCATAAGAGAAATTTTCTTTAACTTCCAAACATTCTAAGGAAACTATAGATGTCAAATCACCAACACATTTCTTCAACATAGAGACATGGAAAACTGGATGCACCGATGCAAATTCATTGGGTAAATCAAGATCATAAACGACCTTACCAACACGTCTCAAAATCTCACATGAGCCTATTGATTATCGCTCAACTACACCTCATCCGGTACTAGGTGTAGACGATCTTAATCTAGTATAAAACCCAACAAATGAGTTGGGGTCGTACCCACAGGGTGCGGTACAAGTTTGAATTCAATTATAAAGTTGTAAATATGATTTAATCGGTTGTAGGAATGAAAATTATCAGAAATGCTTATATAAATCGATGGGGTGACATAAATTTCAAATGGGGGAATTGATTGTCAAGTAGCAACTAAAGCAATCACAAACAATAGGGGGAATCAAGTAATTAAGAGATACTCAGGGGCATGACCGACTAACTATCAATTTCACTAAATGGATGCTCGGTAATATCTAATTGTTTCTAAATCTTAGAGGGTAGGCTGGACCTTTGATGTAATAGCTTTCTCTCGAACAACTATTACGATTCAGGTGAATTCTCTCAAACCTCAACAAGCTTCGCACTATAAACAACCCAAAACCTCATTTTATCTACTCTCTCGAGCTAGATAAGTAGAATTGAGCTTAGAATTCACTCTCTCAAGATGAACCCACAACAACCCAATAACTACAAATGCTAATTTATAACCTTGGTTTTACACCTCTCTCTGAAGCAAGTATAAATTACTAAACAAGATTGAAATAAACATTCCAATGCAATAATTTAACACTAGCTATAAATAAACCCCATTTCAAAAGAGCAATAAGATCAATAATCCCTAACACCCATTAGCTAAATCAGACAATTAGTCACATAGTCACACCCCCAAGTATTGGGGTTTTAGATATTCATCATAAAAAGTAAGAATTCAATACATATTACAGTTACCATGGCTGGGTATTGATTTCCAAACCCTTAAAATGATTCAATGTAGCTTCAATTACAAAACCCAATTCAAAATCTACTTAGAAAGCTTCAAAACTGAACAAGAACAATGTTTTTCGTTCTGGGTATGAGTTTCCCAATGTTTTGATACCTTCTTCCTGTTCAAAAAATCAATTTATACCTATTCAGAATTTGGCCTTTTGGAGTAAATCGGCGAGATAAGTCGGGCTTCGCCGATTGGTTGGTGACTCGCCAATCGCTCCTATCCATCGCCTTCTTGTCTCGAGTTTTCATCTAATATGCATTGTGAAATTAGGTGGTCTATGTCGGGGTCACCGATGGATTCCTTGATGTGCCCTTTGCTCCTATGGATCGCCAATTCGCTTGCATCTTCATTGAACATTTTGTAAATTTCGGTGGTCTAACCACTCTTCGCCGATCAAGTCGGTGTGTCGCCGATAGAGCTTATATCTTGCCCAATTTCTCTCATCCATAGGGCTGGCATACTGGAACTTTGGGTGGGGTAAAGAGTCACTCGGCGATTCGTCGAGTGGTCTTGGCGATCACCAGGATCAATTTTTTTCACTCCTTCAGCTTGTTAGCTCCATTTTGCCCAGTAGTGTCCTTGGCTTACTCCTTAGCCTTCATAGTTGCAAATCAACACTTTAACATTAGTTTCGAGCATAAATTAGGCATTTGAGGACACTTAAACTATCAAAACAAAGCCCTAAATAAGTCAAAATCTCTGACTTATCAACACCCCCAACTTAAACTTTTGCATGTCCTCAAGTAAACTTCAAGATCAATCGGTTCAACAAGGATGTCTACAATCAGTGTTGCTTAAAGATCAACATGAATACACACAAAAGGTTCAAACTACACATACAATGCTCAATTGTGCAATCAAAGATTCAAATTATGATTCACCATTATCAAGTGTACTCAAGCTCACAATGCTTGCTTCAAATGAAAGTTCAAGCTCAACAAAGGTACTCAAATGCCCTCACAACAAAGATGATTCCATATTCACACAAACGTTCTCAAAAAATTAAGGTTCCGGAATCACATACAACTCTCACACTCAAAATGATGAACACATGCATGACTCCACTCATAGGCTTTCCCTTATTTTCCAATCAACAGTCGTTTCAACTCACTCAAGATCACAAAGGTCTTTTTAAGGCCTGTAATGGGGATGAGTGTAAAGGTATGGTCATATAGTCTTAGTGGTGTTTACCTTCATGAAGTATGGCCTGAAAATCACTTTTTCTCCTTCTCTTTCACATTCAAACATATTCATAATCCACCCCATTATTAAACTAAACATGAATCACCGGATACCCCATTTTTTTCACTATTTTCACACACTTTATTTCACAACTTTTTCTCTTTTTCAGTCTTTTTATTTTCTTTATCTTTTTTTTATATGGAGGGGTTCCATCTTTCTCAAAAACATTCATCAAAGGGAGATTCTTCACGCTTCTGGACTTTCCTTTTTTTTCACTACACCCCCAACTTAGGTTTTTGGCCTAAGTTGGCTATTCAAACGAACTAATAGTTCATGAAGGTTATGGGTGATGGGATAAAGAGGTCAAAATTGGTCAAGTTTCTTCCAAAGAAAAGGAATAGGCTCAAAAGGTGCCAAGCAAGTTTCACATTTCTCACAAGGTTGGCTACAAAGAGGTATATTGTCAAATTGGTTCACTCTTCAAAGCTTTTGCCTAAAATCATTTCAATTGCTTGCTTCACTCAATCAATCCGACCAACGAGGCAAATTAGAGGTGTCATCAAGCACAGTGTTCAAGAAAACCTCACCACACAAGGCATTGATACAATTATCAAATAAGACTTCACACTTTCTAGCTAGCATGCAATGTTCATCACACGAGACTTAATTGACAATCGGCTAGTCACAACAAGATGCTAAAAAGTTCACATATTGCCTATGTAACTCAGTTTGCCTCATCGTAGCCGTATATTCATGTCATTCAATTAGAACACTATTCAAGTCATCGGCATTGACCACAACCGACACTCAAAAGTGTAAGAGAATGGCTTATTCCAAACACCTCTAGAGGTGGTATTCCTAACATGGTCCACCCCATCGAAAACATCCAACATTGTCATCAATGTATAAGAAATAAACGAACATGAAATAAATACAAAAATGCAATAGCACTGAATGAAAAGAACAAGGTTAGGAAGATCCTTCATTGAGTGGCCATTCGACGAAGTAATGTGGAAAGTATCGAATGATTCGGTGGACCGCCTAACCGTATGTAGTTCACCAAAATATCCAGAATACTGGCTCTCCAATTGGGACCAAAAGGCGATAAAATTTGGGATCACCGAATAGCATCGATGCATCGCCCAATGTCTTGAGTTCGTCGCCCAAATTTCCAGAACACCAGCCTTTCAGGGTAGGTCAAAAGGCGGTGAAAGTCAGGCTCGCCTAACCTCTTTGGTGCATCGTCGAATGAGCTTGTTGCTTCGCCAAATATTCCAGAAATGCAGCCCCCCTCCCTGAGGCAAAGAAGGCGAGCCATGTCTCGGTCGCTGTTCTATTTGGTGGCTCACCAAAATGGCCATACCCTCGTAGAATCGCCTATACCTGCACAAACAACACACATTATTCAAGAAACAACTAAAGCTTGGGTTGTCTCTTAAGAAACATCGTATTTAATGTCATGGCACGACGTTAAAATTATTTCAAGCATCTTTCAAATACACCACTTAAATAACTGAAATCTCATGACACTCACCGAAATAAAGCTTCAGACGCTTTCCATTCACCTTGAAAGTTGGACCCTCCTTACCTTCAACTTCAATGGCCCCATTCGTGAACACTCGTGTCACTTTAAATGGATCAGATCACTTCGACTTGAGCTTGCCCGGGAAGAGTATCAGTCGAGAATTGTACAACAACACAAAATCTCCAACTCAAAATTATCTCCCAAGGATTTTAGAGTCATGCCATTTCTTCATTTTCTCTTTGTAAAGAGCTGAACTTTCGTATGCCCTCAAATTGAATTCTTCCATTTCATTTAGCCCATCTACTCTCCCTTTCGAAGCATCAACCCAATTCAGATTTAATGTCTTTAATGCCCTTAGTGCTTTGTGTTCATGTTCAATCGACAGGTGACAAGATTTCGCAAAAACCAGCTGATAAGGAGACATACCAATTGGTGTTTTGTAAGCAGTGTGATAAGCCTAAAGGGCATCATTTAGTTCTCGAGACCAATTTGTCCTATTTGCATTCAATGTCTTTTCCAAGATACTCTTAATCTCTTGATTCGAAACCTCAACTTAGCCACTCATTTGTGGATGATATGGCGTTTCCACTTTATGTTTCACTCCGTATTTACTGAATACGAATGCAAACAGCTGGTTGCAAAAATGCGAACCTCCATCACTAATAATAGCACGTGGGGTGCCAAATCTTGCAAAGATGTAGCACTTTAAGAATTGAACAACATTTTTCCCTTCATTGTTGGGTAGTGCGACAACTTCCACAACCACCAAATTATACTTATTTCCAAACAAGCTCACAAACGGGCCCATGAAATCTATTCCCCAGACATCAAACAATTCAACTTCTAGAATAGGATTAAGAGGTAATTCATTCCTTCTGGATACCCTACCTTGCTTTTGGCAGTGTATACATCTCTTGCCAAATTCATGGGAATTTTTGTAGAGAGACGGCCAATAGTAGCCACTTTGAAGGATTTTAATGGCCATTCACATACCACTACGATGACCACCAACCGGTGAAGCATGACAAGCATTTAGAATTTTATTGACTTCTTTTTCTGGCACACATCGCCGAATAATATGGTCTGAACTTCTCTGGATAGATATGGTTCATCGCAGACATATCTTTTAACATTGAACAAGAACCATTTTTGTTGGTAGAAGTTCAGGTCTTTCAACATTAGCCAACATACTACATAGTTAGCAAAATGAGCATACCAAGGAATTTGTGTAAGAGTGGCCATGAATACCTGTTCATCTGGGAATGAATCATTTATATGTAACTCAATCTCATCTTTCTCCTTGCCCTCTAACCTAGATAGTTGATCGGCCACCTAATATATTGCAACATCTTCTATCCTTGACTTCAAAGTCAAATTATTGCAATAACAACACCTATCTTATCAACCTTGGTTTAGCATCTTTCTTTGCCATTCAGTATCGCAAGGCTGCATGATTAATGTGAACTACCACTTTGGTACCTAGCAAGTATGCCTGGAATTTATCAAATGCATATACCACCACAAGTAATTCTTTCTCACTAACAGTGTAGTTACGTTGAGCACCATTCAATGTTTTGCTGGCGTAGTAAATTGGATGGAATAGTTTGTTGGGCTTTTGCCCTAAGATAACACCCAATGTTGTACCACTTGCGTCACACATCACCTCAAATAGTTCAGACCAATCTGGGCTATTAATCACCGGGGTAGAGATTAACTTCTCTTTCAAACACTTAAAGGCTGACACACTGATATACCGTGAGTTTACGGTATTTTTAATACATTTAACTTACAAGTTATGTGTGTCTAGGGCCTTTTTGTATTGATTTTTATGTGTTTTTATCATATTTTGTAGGAAATATGTTCAGGCGAGGAAGTAAAGAGACAGCTGAAAGAAATGCAGAAAAGGGCATCTACAGAGGTCATCTACGGACCGTAGGTCCATTGACGCTCCGTAGATGGTGGTCGTAGATCAGTAGGCAAGGCATGTAAGTCAAATCAGGGAAATCTAACCAAGTGTGGAACCACGGTGGCCATTGACGGTCCGTAGATGGATCTACGGACTGTACTGTTGATCTGTAGATTGATACTGCGAGGGTTCCAGTACTTGATTTTTGAAGATTACAAGTGTAGAGCTACAGAGGGGGATTGACGGATCGTATATCGATTTACGGTCCGTACTGCAGTTCCGTCGTTTGCTTTAGAGAAGCTGATTTTTGGAAGCTAAAATATTATCTAAGTCCTGGCTGACGGAAGGGACTCACGGACCGTAGATCCATTGACGGTCTGTGAGTCAGTCTCGTGGAATGAAGACGCGTGCCTGAACGAAACTTTCCTTATTTTGTTTCCCTTTTAATTTAGGACTTGTTTTCTATAAATAGGGCATGTAAACCTCATTATTGGGGGTTTAACATTAATATTATTATTTTTAGTTCTTGACTTAGGAGGTTAACTTATTTCCCAAGTTCGTTTTGAAGATTTTTGTGTTGCAATTCAAGTTGAATTTCTGGGTTTATTACTCTTCTTACGTAAGTTCATAATTCTCTTATCTAAAACAATGAATTGTATTCATATGATTATGGGTAACTAAACTCCACAACTAGGGTTGTGGGAACCATGAGCGATTAACAAAGTATGAATAGTAAATAAATAATTCTTGAATAGTGTTGTGCATGCATTGATAATTCTTTCGTTTAGAAGTCATTTTAGCGGTTGCAAATGTTAGAACTCGCCTTGTTGCTACTTGCCGTACCAAAGAGGTAATCAACAAGAAAAGAATTATCAACATAGATTTAGTGTGATATTTAGGACTTATTTTCTATAAATAGGGCATGTAAACCTCATTATTGGGGGTTAGACATTAATATTATTTTTTTTAGTTCTTGACTTAGGAGGTTAACTTATTTCCCAAGTTCGTTTTGAAGATTTTTGTGTTGCAATTCAAGTTGAATTTCTGGGTTTATTACTCTTCTTACGTAAGTTCATAATTCTTTTATCTAAAATAATGAATTGTGTTAATATGATTATGGGTAACTAAACTCCACAACTAGGGTTGTGGGAACCATGAGCGATTAACAAAGTATGAATAGTAAATAA
>JAJOOS010013128.1:0-14793 GCA_029582725.1 Solanum chiquidenum
GAAAATAAATAATATATTTTTTGATAAAATGAGCATTTTTTTTATCCAAAATAACAATAAGGGCATTTTTGGACCAAAGTATTGACGGAAAAGGCATTAATCTCATCTTATCAATTAAAATAAAAAAACTGCATAAATCCTTTCAACGTATAATATATGTCATATGTATAAGATCATAGTATATCCATCATTAATTTATATTTATATAACGATAAAAAATAATTATAATAAAATAAGAATTTTTTTAAATTTTTTTTCTGAATTGAAGATAAACATTTGCTAATTTTAAAAAAATATTATTAGAAAAAGAATGTGTTTAAAAGAAAATAAATAATATATTTTTTGATAAAATGAGCATTTTTTTTATCCAAAATAACAATAAGGGCATTTTTGGACCAAAGTATTGACGGAAAAGGCATTAATCTCATCTTATCAATTAAAATAAAAAAACTGCATAAATCCTTTCAACGTATAATATATGTCATATGTATAAGATCATAGTATATCCATCATTAATTTATATTTATATAACGATAAAAAATAATTATAATAAAATAAGAATTTTTTTAAATTTTTTTTCTGAATTGAAGATAAACATTTGCTAATTTTAAAAAAATATTATTAGAAAAAGAATGTGTTTAAAAGAAAATAAATAATATATTTTTTGATAAAATGAGCATTTTTTTAATTCAAAATAACAATAAGGGCATTTTTGGACCAAAGTATTGACGGAAAAGGCATTTTTGGACCAAACTACAAACGGAGGGCATTTTTGTTCCTTTCGTATAGTTTAAGGGCTTTTTTGACCCTTTTCCCTTAATTCAATAAGTAGTGTGGGATAATAGGGTTTGTTTAGGCATGATTTAAAATTTGTGATTTGAGATCATATTGATTTAAAATTGATATTTTATTTAAATATATAATTTGCATTTATCAAGTTCTTTTTCCAAATTTCATGTGTGAAAATTATTTTTAAAAATTCAATTCTTATACCGTCTTAAATCATAACATATTGAAATATCTTAAGACTCTAAATTGATCACTCACATATCTCTATATTTTTTTATAAACAAATATTTTAAATTACGAACTTTCAAATACATATAATTTAATAAAAAATCACTTGTCAATAACAGTGATAATTAATTATTCTTTAATATAATCATTTCATATAGTACAAACAATCAATTTATGCCAACGTAGACCTTTTTTTTTGTTACAAAATTTAAAATGATAAGTGTTGGTCAATATATACCATAAATTATAGCTGAGACAATTAAATATTTAGGCCGAGTAATTGATATCTTGCTCACTTTTAACTTGTCTTTTTCAAGATATAACAATCCAACAACATCATATAACTTAAGTAACTCCAAATTAGTTGAAGAGTCCAAAACTCCATCAAGAAATGATTCTTCCTTTAATATAAAATTATTCTATTTTGTATCGTAAGTAAATTAAAAGGATTTAAAATATTTTTCTTTTGTCTCAATTCTCTCTTTCACTAAATATCCCTCAAAATATAAATAAAATATAAAACCTTACACAAATGTAAAACGTCAATAAAATGAGTAATTATTTGAGGTGTAATAGAATAATTGAATAGTTATATAAGGTATAGCAGGATAATTAGTGAAATATAGTGTGAAAATTATATCACAGTAATTACATAAGTCACATAAATAATGACATTACGTTCTTCACTTATGCCTCATAATATCATATATTATAATTTTAAAAATTTAATATTAATATTTTTTATTTAATATGCAACAAACTTGAGCAGCTTGAATCAACATGCCTTGCTTTAGCTACTTAAGTCGATTGCTTATTATATAACAAAATTTGTATATTTTACTTTTTCTCTTATTTAAGCAATTATATAACTTAACTATAATAAGCAATTACGTAGCAATTATATAACTTAACTATAATAAACAATTACGTAGCAATTATATAACTTATTGTAGATTAAATTTTTAAATTTTACAGTATTAATAACATTTGTAATTATTTATTTTACACTTAATGAGATAATATATATTTTCTCTTATTTAAGCAATTATAACAAGCAATTACATTAGAGTAGCAGTAACTTATTTTGGATTATTAAAAATTAAACTTATTTTAATCAACAACACTTAGAATATTAATAACATTTGTAAGTATTCATTTTTACACTAAATGAGACAATTTATTATTATAAAAATAATTTTAAATAATTGATGTTGCTTAAAAAAATAACTTCATGAATAAATATTTGGTCAGTGTGAAACACGAGTTTTTGCCACTAGTGTACACCAACAATGAGTCTTTTTTTCACTAGATATAAATTTATGAATCAATTTTTAAAAAAATATTAAAATCATAATTTTAAATCTGTTGAAACGAAAAAATAACCTCATATTTTTTAACAAAAAATATACCAGGCAATAAATTAAAGACGAAAAGAATAAATTGAACAAAAATAGTAAAAAAGAAAAAAGCAAAAAAGGTAAAAGTTGATTGATTCCAAGTTCCAACAACCGTCTGAATAGAGATCGGACTTTTTGTTGCTCTCTCTTTCTCTCATCCATAATTCTTTTCTTTGACCTTTCTACACGCTTTCTCTCTCTACATATTTCTAGGATTTTGTTAAACAATATTTCCTCCATCTCCCTTCTTCTTCACTTTATTCTCCACATTTCCCCCCTTTGTATGCTCTCTTTCTCTCTCTATACATACATTCTCTCTCTATATCTACACATATACTTACTCTTTTTTTTTTGGCATTGTTACAGTTCTAGCTGAATTTCATGGCGAACGATTTGGAAACATCGCCAGCGGCAGCAGCAGAAGCAGCATCGACCGTCGTTGATGATAGCATTGAGGATGCCTGTAGTATTTGTCTTGAGCCGTTTAACTCCGATGATCCTCCTGCTGTATGCTATAAGCTTCGCTTTTCCGTTTGATGCATTTTCCTGTTATATTAAATTATATATTTAAAAAAAAAAATATATATATATAAAGTTAGGGATTATCTGCCTGTAGCATTTTTTTCCTTTAGCTGTTTGTCTCTGATGATCTTCCTGCTGTAGGTTATCTCCAAGCTTGTCCTTTTTTATTTTGGTGCATTTTCTGTTTTTTTTTTAATTCCATAATTGGCTATATATTGTTAAAAGTTAGGGTTTGTTTCTGGCTTTTAGCATTTCCGTGATGCATTTTCTGTTTTTCAAGGATTTTCTGTTTATTAAGGAGGGGTTAGATGACTCTAATGTATGTTGATCAGAATGGATGAGTTCTAGCAGTGTGTAGTTTTCACGCCTTGGAAGTTCCGACGACTTTTTAATGGAAACAGTTGGTATATAAAACAATAAAAGAGGAAAAAGTTTGGATTTTGTGGTTTAATTGTTGAAATTTAGTGTGAGATGTAGTCATGTATTTCTTTATTGATGTCATTTGGTCAGTGAGTATCATGTTACATCGAATCTCTTATATGTTTATTTTTGTGGACATAATTTCAATTACATTTTTTCCTTCTCAATAGGAGTTATGTGCCCCAAATGTGTATCGTGTTCTTCTAGAACTGGATCTGGCTCTAATTTCAGGACTCTTTTGTTAACCCTTGCCCTCTCTTATATTAGGATTTCCATAATGATAATGCAATCTACCAAAAAGGTATGCAAATAATATGCATGAAGTAGTGGTATGATTTATTTCAGGACTCTTTTGTTAACCCTTGCCCCTCTTGTTGATACATCCATCTCAACCTTAGTCTTATGATTTTAACTTATTCTGGTCCAATGTGATACCAGTTAAACCTCAATTGAACATAATGTTTGTCAAGGATTGGTCTTATTCTCCCAACTAATTTTACTTTGTGAAATAGTTTGATTGCTACTTTCTCAAAAAATATTAGACAGTTTTCCTCAGTTTGTTTGACGTAAAGGAAGTATGTATCAAAGTGATGTTGCAAAGTTCTTGCTCTCTCATGGTGATGCCTTCTTTTGATCCTTGTGGCAATTCTTGTGTATGCTTGATTATTGTGCTCCATAATGCATTTACCCTAGTTTCTTAATTTCTTGTTTTCTTTCAGGTAACAGATTGTAAGCATGAATATCATTTGCAGTGTATTCTTGAATGGTACATTCAAAAAAATTTACTGTATAATATTTTGGTCAAATGTCGGGGACATACAGTTCCTCCCTGTCTGCACATTTTTAACCGTGGGTCTTGGTTGATATGCTCAATAAACATCATGCAAATTCTGTCAGGTCTCAGAGAAGCAAGGAGTGCCCAATTTGTTGGAGGGTTCTTGCATTGAAAGACCCTGCGAGGTATTTGAATAATTCTGTGGCTAAGCACACAATTTTACAAACCAATGACTACTTTCTCGTGGAATTGGTCTTGTCTGTGGACAAGAGCTGCTAGCTGCAGCACGCAATGCAGCCAGAATTACATATCCTTTTATTTTTCGTAAAGGAATTTCATATTGCTTAAAAGCCAAGCATTCTGATTGATTCCTCATTGAGACGTATTTATCTCCCTCTTTTCTGATGATCTCCAGCCAAGAGCTACTAGCTGCAGTGGAGATTGAAAGGAACATGAGGTCAAGGCTTAATGTGCGTCATACCAACGAAAATGTTGAAGCCAACCACGTGGGTGACATTACCTAGCTTGGAAGTGGCTTATTTCTTTACTTTACATTTTGCTGCATTCTCACTGAGAGCCTTAGTATTTCCAGGATGCCACGCAGCAGAATGATTCAGATTTTGAGGAGCGAATTATGCGACATTTTGCTGCTGCAACCAGTAGAGTCCGTCTTGTCAACAGAAGGAGAAGACAGGCGTCTTCAGGAATTGGTCCTACACAGGTTGTACCTTCTGTGCCGGTAGGAGTTAGTTCAAACCAGACAGAGAATAATGAATCCACAGTACAGTTCCAAGGCTTTGGATTTTTTGGGGATGGGTCTGCTGCTTCTGCAACTTCATCTAGTATTAGACCTGCATCATCATCAGTTCCTGCCCATGGAAGTGATCCTTCTAAGCTTAGGTATGACTGAGAACTATCAAGCTTGATGAATGACTCGGTAGTGTAATGAAGCTAACTACTCAAAATCCTTAACATGCACCATTTCTTAATCCTAAGTGTGGTTACATGTTTTGACTTCGATGTTTTTGTTAAGTTTTTCCACAATTGATCTGGAATTGTATGCCTCACTACTTGGTTACTTGTTGGAATTCCTTCAGCCAACCACCAACTTATGGTCCCCAGGGGTCAAGCTCATCCGAGTTTCTTGCATTTTCTGAATCTATAAAATCCAAATGGTCTTCTGCTTCTGCGAGGTAGAGGAACTCCAACTTTTCGTTTCCTTGAAAGCTATTTTTATTCCCCTCTAAGGTTATTGTTTTTGTTTCAACAGGTATAAGGACTCAATCTCAAAAGGTACTCGTGGTTTTAAGGAAAAAATATTAGCACGCAACACCACTGTCAAGGAATTTGGCAGAGAAGTTCAGCGTGAGATGAGTGCTGGAATAGCTGGCGTTTCAAGAATGATTGAACGACTTGATCTTACTTCAAAACGTACTGGAGCTGCTGAACCATCTGCATGTACCATGGGTACCTCAAACTTTCCTGGTAGAGGAGTGAGTGAGCAAGGAAATGTGACATTTCAAGCGCATGATGGTTGCAGGAAGAATTCTACAATCGGAGTAACTCCTACCAATCCCTCATTGATCTCCAACACCAACACCATCACCAACACTGGCCAAATGGAAATTTCTCTTGGAAAGGTTTGTAGTTGGTCCAAAGATATCTTGAGTAGTTGTGTTGCTTTACTTGTTTCTGTGTTCATCATCCCTGATGTTGCCAATATGCTCTTCTATTTTGTTAGACATAGCTTCTGCTGGATGTTTTTATTGCCTTTAAACAGAAAACTGAACTTAGAAGCCTGATCTGCTTGTATTTTTTCCGATTGGATATAGAATTAGCATACAACTGCAGCATTGGAACTTTAAATCAGAAACTAAAATGACAACTTCCTAAACAGAATACTTTACATACTGTGAGAAAAAAGAAAGTTTGGGAGAAAACTCAGCTTGATTATTCTCTCAAACATTTTTTGTTTAAATAGCCAAGTGTACATATTTTAAGGAAAGGGAGAGAATCAAAATACATAATTAGAGGAGTAAATCCTAGGAAGTACTTCAATCTATCTGCCTAGGGTCCTATCTCTTGTCTGGAAATATTAAAAGAGATGTTGCTTCAATTTTATTATACCAGCTTCATCATTGCCCATGATGACTATCATTTCCCCCCACCCCACCTCCACCCCATTCAGGAGGATCAATAGAGTTCCCACTTACCCTCCACCGTGACTCGAAACCTCAACCTACCGATTGATGGTGGAGGTGCTCAACCACTAGAGCAAGCCTCCCTTGTCCGTGATGACTATATCATCAACATAAATGACCAATTGAATACAATGTGATCAATTTTCACTGAGAGTCATACCAAAGTCTTGAATGATCATGTTGGAACTTACCAAATCATGTTCGACGAGATTGTTTCAAACCATATAGGGATCGATGCAACTGACGTACAATACCATAGCCACTATACTCTCCCTGAGTAACAAATTCAGGAGGTTGCTCCATATATACATCATCCTCAAGATCACCTGGAGAAAACATTTGTGATGTCTAACTGATATAGAGGTGATAAATAGGTCAATCAAGAGCAATAACTATGGATAGTAAAAGATGACCACATGCTCTAGCTAAGGGGGAGGAAGTATCACTGCAATCACGCCCGAATCTCGGAGTACCTTTGGTAACAAGGTGAGCTTTAAGTTGATCAATTTGACCATCTGGATCAACTTTGACTACATACACGCACTGACAACCAATGGTAGATTTACTTGGAGGTAGAGGAACAAGCTCCCAAATACATGTAAAAAGACATCTTTGATCATCTCATATCACCATCCAAAATGGGATAGCACTTCACTTGTGGACTTTGGGATAGGGATGGGATTAGGGTTACGAGTGGATCGAATACCTTTCCGGAGTGCGATTGGTGGACTAGGAGGAGACAAGTATGCGAAGGATCCGGTACAAGATGTGAATCATCTAGATATGATGCTGGATAATGACGGCGATGATAAGTCAAGAGTGGTGGAAATGGAGCTGTAGGTGATGGAACTAGAGCTGTAGGTAGTGAAGCCAGATCTGTAGGTGATGAAACTGGAGTTGTAGAGCAAGATGAAGGAGAAGTGACTGATCTCCAAAAGATGAAACTGGCAACACCTTCGAAATATCTAATATGATCACCTGGATCTGTGAAGTATGGATGGGTTTGAAAGAAGGCACATCAGCAGAGATAAGGAACCACTAGAGGTTAGGTGAATAACATTGATATCCCTTTACGCCCTCGAGTAACCTAGAAATACACATTTAAGAGCACGAGAAGCTAAATTATCTTTTTTATGAAATAAGGTTATGGACAAAACACATGCTCTCCTGAAGACACGAGGTAGAAGAGACCCAGTAGCTTTGGCTTGGACATTGTATATGTGCGTAAAAATCTACAAAAGAAGTACAAATGATAGATTTCAAATCAAGTATAAATCATGTGAGTTGTTTTAGACACTTGAACTCAAACCTAGAATGTTCAAATCCTGAATTCACCTCTAGATTTTGGAAAATGATTACAAGTGAAACGGGAATATGTGACACAGTAGTGCTTTGACAGGATTTTAGGTGTTTGTGTTTCCTGTGCCTGTTCCTTTCTATTCTCCCACCAGAATTACTACCACTTTTTATTTATTTTTCATAGTGCGATGTGTTATAAAGAGCTTTTCCATGAATTTTCTTATTCCATCTATCCCTATGTGCTCAATAGCAAAAACAATGACGGGTCTTGTTTGATTGCCTGATCAGCTCATCCAAAAGCCGTTAGAAAAAAAAAATTATTTTACTTGAAATGTGTCTTCTCCGTGTGAAACTTTTATGTATTTAATTATGTCTTCGTCAAGTCTCGTTATAATTATAAACTAGTCAGATTGATTATTTAGAAGTGGCATTTCAGCTTCTTCTCCTTATCTCATCAAACAGGTAAAGTTTATGAAGTAACTGTTGCAAGAGGTTAGGATTGGAAGATAACCAAAAAGAATTTTGACTTGTCCATCTTGATAGTTCTCTTTGTTTTTGAAACGAGCTCTTTCCACTGTTTAACAGTTTCTTTCCCTCTTTTCCCCCTTCAGAATGGAAATTGATGCTGCAACCCCGTCGAAGTCGGAATAAATGATGCTTGATTATGGTCCTCTTTGTCTCTGCTATTAACTTATAGCATAATTTATAATCTGCAAGTGATGCTCTAAAGGTCAGTTATTGCAGTAGGTGACTGACTTGCGTCCTGCAGTTGTGAAAACCTGGAGATTTGATGTGCTGTTTGAGAAATTACAGTTTGTGCTTATGCCTTAAGGTCTCATGACCTGTTCTCTTTACTGTAAACCTGTAGGATAGGAAGATTGTGGAGCAGATAAGCTTGTGTAATTAACCATGTCCATTAGCTTAATGGATATTCAAGAAGGGATGTCTTATGGACTATCCGTTATTCTTCTTTATGGTGGTTATATTTTCTTCTTTATTATGCTTTTGCCCAGTTTATCTGATTTTATCTTGCCTAATCCAGAAGCTTGATTTGCCTGAATGACTGCTTGAAAAAAGTGATGTTTTTTTGTCATCACTTTGTTGTCGTGCACCTAACCTTAGGTGTTGTCGTTTATGTGAAATGTGGTACTTAGTTTGCATCTTAAATCAAGATAAATTCAAGCAATTTCTTGAAGACTACGACTGTTTCCTGATTGTCACTGACACCGATAAGGGTGTCAAACCATTAGCTAACATTTCACCTGCAGCAACAGAATCATTACCAGAACAATCAAGTCTAGTGTAGGTGAACGATATCAAGATTCTTCTTGACTAGTAAAATACTATTTGGATAGAGAAGTAGGAAGAGTCCAGGAGCTACACCAAATTCCTTTAGCAAGTAGTTGAAAAATTAGTCCTCTAGTGAAGGAAACGTTGGCACCCTTAGTAGTAGTAGGTTAAATCAAAATTGTGAACTTCCTTCTCATGTCCCTTGTTTCTGTGGGAAAAACATTTCTTACAACATATTCTTTATCTTTTAGTAGCTCTTAATAATATTACCCTTTATTACCATTTCCATCTGACTACCCTTGATTAGATATTACTACCGTTGAATTCTTTTCTTATTACTATCACATGTCCATTTAGGGCGACATGCCTCAGACTATGAGAATTCTCTGCAAGTATTTTTCGTAAGATTTTCAACGGTTTCTGTATCTGTCATCTCTCCCATCTACCTCTCTTTTCCTTTTTTCTTACTATCTATTAGCTCTTTCGTTATAGTGTATCATTGATTATACATTCCCCTCTTTAGCCCAAGCTTACTTTGCGCCAATTTTCATTTTTCTTTTGTGGACAAGTTATAGATAAGCATTGGTAATAAAACCTCCTCTTATGTAGTGTTCCGGCCACCAAAATAAATTTTTGGTATCTATTTTAAAAATATGGTAAAATAAATTGTGGATTAAGTAATTTTTCCAAAAAAAATTACGCCACCCTTGTTTTACCGTTAGTAATATAAATTATGTTAGCTTTTCTTTAATAATATTTGTAGTTAGTAATTTAAGTTTCTAAAAAATATGTAAATATTTCTTTTCAAAAATAATTTAATTGATATCTACGTCTGAAACAAAAAATAATTAGTTTGAAATTCAAAAAAATTGAAAATCGGGTAATTTTTTGTAGGAAGAAGATACTCCCTCCTCTCTTCCATTCTTGAAAAAATAAATGGAAAACACTGTCAATTTTATTGGAGCTTGAAACAACATGGTAGATATTTTCATGGATTAACAATTTGCCAAACATGGAAAGTGTATATATAGCTCAGGCTAATTTGTTAGCCGAATATATAATTTATATTTATTACTACCTGAAATTACTAGGGATGTCAATGGTTCGATTCGATTGATTTTTTTTAAAACATTGCGACACACCCATACATGAAAGTATGCAGAACTTATTGGAGAATGGAGAAAAAGGGCAAATCTAGATCTGTCCTAGGATAACATCTCCGCCAGAAACCTTGAAGTCAGAAGGTGCTTCTTCAACATTCAGAGCCTTAACATTTCCATCAACTACATATGCCGACCACCTATGCAACAACGATGATAAATAATGGATTAGTATAAGATAGAGAGGTTGTTTCCGATATAACCTGAGCTCAAAAGGCCAAGTTATTCGGAAAAGGATTGCAAGAAAGTTCGTCAAAACTAGTTAAACTTCTGCACCTTTCACTGGGATTATCAATTTTGGAATTGGCAATTGTTGGATGTAGAATCTTTAGTTATTGCAGGACGAAGTAAGGAATGACATAAAGCATGGACTCTAATCCCTTACCTATGAGATCGAAGTCCAAGCAAAGCTGCCGAGAGATCAATTGTTAAGTCCAAGCTCTTGTGGAAGCTTCCATCAAAATCACCATAAAACTCAATCTGCATCATAAAATAGAGATTCATCCCCGTTATTAGAGAAAGTATAAAGAACAACTATCACAAAACAGCTGATACAATGAAACTTTCTGACATCTATAATGCTAGCAAACTTTCCCATGAGAAACAATTCAATAAATGTACAAGTATGGCATTTGAGATGTAAAGGTTATAAAACAAGGTGAGATGAACAATGCCGAATGGCTAAATAACAGGATCATGAGAATCTTAATCATATATCTCTCTCTTGGTTATCTGTCATCATACCCCAGTTTATTAGTTTCAACTATCCTACCTAAGTGTACCAGCGTTAGCGATAAAGCACACAATCCACATCGGTCTGTGTTTTTTGTGCTTCATACAGTTCATGAATTATGTCATCCTCGATATGCTACAAAATAAGTTCCAGTTAGAGATCAACGTCAGCCCACCTACATGGATTTCCAGCTCCATGGAGGAAAGTTGAGTTTCAACTTAGAAATATATTTAAGTTGGAATGTATTAGTATATGGTCAGAATCATTATCTTTGAGCATGTAGAGGAATGTTCGTAGAATTTCATTCATTTAGCTGCGGTGCGGCTGCAGTGCTCATATCAATCAGATACCTATTTTTTTAAAAGAAAAAATAACTGTCATCCAACATAAATGTTGCTTGAAAAGTAAGATCTGCTCAGCATCCCTCCTTTGACCCCCTGCCTAAATCAAACCGGCCCCACATAACCAAGAAATCCCCAAGGACTGGTTGGCACATAAAGTCAATGAATAAATATTTTTTTAGAAGGTAAGTTCGAAAGTCATTGATATTGAGACTGCTCTGTACCCCTCTCTACTTAAAAAGCACCAAGCTTTAATCTACATCAAGATTCGAACTCATGATATGAGCTTTTAACCCACACACCACTCTCTGCGCTCTAACACTAAACAAATGCCCTTGGGGCACAAAAAGAAACGTTTTGCCATTCCAAGTCTTTCCAAAAAAGATAGATTAATCTTTTTCATCAAATAGATTCGGCTCCCTACACAAGATACATGATCAAGAAGGTTGATTTACCAAAATATGTTTACTTCTGCTGAGAACTGAGAAAAAATAAGTACTTTCGGTTTTCCAAGGATGGTAGAAAGTTCAAATTAGTAATTAGTGAAGGTCACACTTGCTTAAAGAAAAACACAGGATGACGAGGCAGGGCAGAGTGACTTACAGCATCTTTTGCTTGTAGTTTTTCTGCCCAACCATTCATTGTGTATGGATCATTTACAGCAACACAGATGACAGAGTCGATTCCTTTGGCCTTGAACTTATCAATGTTATTCTTGTAGCTAGGTACATGTTGCATTGAACAAACTCCAGTGTAGGCACCCTGGAAATTGTACAAGTAACATCTTTAGGAAGATATAAAACTAAAAAACAAAGAGAACCAGACATTAACCAAATGGGTGGATACAAAATGGCTATGCAATAAGGCCTCTTTTGAGGCAAATTTCCTACCACAACCATCAAAGAAAATAAGAAGCCTTTCTTTCTTTCATCATTTCTTAGCGTCATTTTATTCAATCTTCTATTCATTTCATAGTGTCAGTTTATTCAACCTTCTATTACAAACTAGGGACAGCCCTTTTCTATTATAATTTAATTGAGGAATCATGGTAGTCCAGTCGGTTGGCTATGGCTACCTGAACTTTCACAATGCCACTGAAGGTTCAATTCCCCATTTCATAATCTAGTTCCCCAATTCCCCTTCTGCTTCCCCTCCTTCTATGTATAAAATAAAATAAAAGAATACAAAGAATGGTATTAAATATTTAAATGTGTCCCATTGTATCTTTCCTCCAGAAGCAAATATGTGCAACCAACCAAGTGGCAATGTTAATCCAGTAGTATGTAACAATTGGGATTACAACAAGATTAAACTATTCTGAAAATTTGGATAAGCAGTAGCAGTATTCATTTGTAGTCCCAGGAAGATGAAACATTAGACAAATAAAGCTGCTCACTGCAGATACCACCTTGATTTAGTACTTTGTATAGAAAGTACAAAAGACCAATTTATTATTTGTACTGAAACTAAAAAGAAAAAAGAGAAAAAAATTACCACTTTGATTTTGACTTTTTTTTATGACCGAGGTGTCCGAACCAACTTTCGCGCACCTCGACTAATTCCACTTTGATTTCTTATTAGGCATAAATGAAGCTACATGGTCCGTGAGGATTCATATATATAGTGGACACCCCAACTTGGTTGGGAATTGGGATTGACGCATAGTAGTTGTTATTGTTGTTGTTGATGTCTTATTAAGACTTTTTACCTTTTAAATCCCAATGAAAAGAACAAACGTTTTCCCTGCCCCAAACACAAAACATCATAAACAAAAAATAAATGATAAAACAACCATGAATGAAGCACAAGTTGACAATTTGGAGGCCCTCAACAAAATATACAGTGGTCAAAACAAGATAAAAAACCCTAGAACTAAAATGGCAGAACCTCCGAGGTTTCACTCTAAGACAGATCCAAAACATAACACTTATGTGTGGGCTCTTACACTTGTGGTTTATCTTGCTATTTTGTTGTTGTTATTTTCCTTTACATCCTACTTTTGATTGCACTTTTTGAGCTGAGGGTGTACCGGGAACAACCAATCTGTCCCACACCACAAAGGCTAAGTAAGGTAAGGTCTGCGTACATCCTATCCTCTCTAAACCCCCACTTGCGTAATTACACTAAGTATGTTGTTATTGACAAACAAATTCTCATAATTTGACAACCCCACTCTCTTTATTCCAATTAAAAGAGAACCAAACAAAAATATTCATCTAAAACCTACTCCTAACCACAGAAATGAAAACTAACACACAATACAACAAACTCAAAAATCAGTGGCAATATATATAAATGAAAGTCAACTTACAGGAAGGCCAAAGATTACAACATTTTTACCCTGAACACCAAACAAAATACAACATATAGTCAGAAATCAAGAAAAAGGTGATATTAGGTATAAAGATTACATTTTTTTGAAATTGGGGTTTGATTATATTTATGATTACCTTGAAGATATCTTTAACAGGGGTAGTAGAGAATTTTGAGGAGACACCTTCATCCCAAGATCGAGCCTTTTGTAGAGAAACATTTGGTGCAGCAACAGTTACATCACTTCCTACTGAAATTGAAGCATAGGATCTCAGGCTTTGAGCCATCATTCTTGTTCTCTTTAACATTGCTGAGGCCATTGCTGATTCTCCTAAACTTTTGGTGGTGAATAGTGATTTTTGCTACTTCCATTTTTAGTGTTTGCTGGTGAATATATGGACAGGGAAAGGATGGGCCTTATTTAAACTTGGGCCTAAATTTGGTGTCCAAACTCTATAATATATAGATAGACTTTGGATTTTGGAAGTTGTGAGGACCAATTTTTTCTTAGTCGAGTTTGCGTACAATAATAGTTATCAATTCAGATGGTGCAATATGAGGCTTTCTTGGTACTAGATTAATCAAGCTCTAGAATGGGGAGATATGTCGTACCCCTTCTCTTGTGTAAATTTTTGAAGGTTAATCTATAGGGTAAAATCAAGTGTCAAATGTCTCGTGAACATGGACAAGTATAGGTATAGCTTATGAAAAAACAAATAACAATAATAATTATATATATAAGTCTGTGTGTATAATAGTGTATAAGAAGTGTTTATACATGTTTATACCCTATGCATACATTGTTATACAATTTTGCTAATATTATTGTTATCTATTTCCGTACGTTTAAAAATAAATAAAAATAATCTAACTTGCTCAATCTTCACCTAATAACTTCTAATTTTAACCACAATTCCAAAATGACATTCTCAACCAACATTAGTCATCTCAAATTTGATAAATCAAGACATACATGATATATTGCAATAACTAGTGTGAATGCAATAGTGAAGCTCCAGGTTCAAATGAACCCAACACTTTCGACGTATAACTTAAATTATATTCGAACTTCACATAAATTGTACATAGTAGGTCTAAATTTATAATTTTAAAAATACAATAGATTCAATACTAAAAAATCATAAAAACTAAAATCATAGAGTTAAATTAGAACAATAACACCCACTTAAACAAATCTCAATTTTAAAAATCTGATTTCTTTGAACTCAAGCTTTGAAGCTTCTTTAATGACTTCCAATGTAACTTTTCAATTATTCTTCGATATATCAGTCACCATTAAATATTTTCAAAGAATTCAATCAAGA
>JAJOOS010013129.1:0-15011 GCA_029582725.1 Solanum chiquidenum
CTGAGATAATATATCTTGATCAGCAATTTACAATAGTTCATTTAGAAAGCCACTCAACTTAATTACAGTAGTTCACTTAAAAAGTCACTCAACTTAATTACGGTAGTTCACTTAAAAAGTCACTCTACTTATGATAGTTCACTTAGAAATTCACTCAATTTAAGATACTTCACTTAGAAAGTCACTCAGCTTTATTTTATATCTAAAAAATTACTCAACTATAGATATGTTACTTAGAAATTCACTCAATTTAATAAGATACTTCACTTAGAAAGTCACTCAACTTTGTTTAATATCTCAAAAATTACTCAACTATAGATATCTTACTTAGAAAGTCACCGAACCATTCTTTTCTCGTTGAAGCGTATCCTACACCTTATCTGAAAAATTCTATCATTTGACTACTCACTATTTAATTATTTTTTTCTCACAAATTTACCACTAGACAGTGTCTAGTGGCCTTTTATTAAACATAAAAATATCAATAGGGATAAGTGCAAGCAAGGTAGGGCTATGGAAAGGCTGGAGTAGTATCTTCATTAGCCGGAAGGAATTAGTCTCCACTAGCGTCATTCGAAGAACGAACAAGAAAGGGGTTACTATTTAGGATAGATGGATGTGGCCGAAGTCTTAACCATTGGCTAGCGCTCATCTCCAGCTCTGTTTCCAACCTTTCATTTCATATATCATTCCCGTATGCAATACCTCTTATGTTCTTTGTCAGTAGAGTGATTGCCAAAACCTAGGTATATTTCTCTTCACAACCCCTAAAGGCGTTAGGAAGAGATTTAATCAGCTAGCGTAATAACTTCAATCGATAGAAAAATCTATCAAGACCTAAAACAAAGAATACCATCTCCCAGGGAGTTTTTTTATTTTGCATATCTCGATTTTCGAATTCTCCTCACGCTTTTTCCATCCTTACTAATCCTAATGAAGTACCTAATGTCTACTACTTAACAAGTATGAAGAAAATAAGAGCTAGAGAGAACTAAGTATTTTTTATCACCATAGAGTTTGCAAACACTCCATGATGATATTACAAATGAGGATGCTTAAATAATGTAAAAATATGCCAATCAATAAGAAAGTTGAGTTATCAGCCTCAAACTTTCTATTACAAACGCATGAATTAAAAAAGATTGATTGCCCATCAAAAGTAACTTGAAGTATTTTTCTCTTGTCTTCTTCAAACCTATCCAACAACACTTGATAATTCATACTTTCTTTATGGATTTATTGGATCTTTTTGAACCTATTGATATCGTCAAATGGTTATGCTTTGCCTGTTGCATCGGTAGGTACCTTGGAACAAACTCCTCAGTCATTTTACCGTCCCAACTATGTTGCCTTCTATGTGTCTTCTTTTTGTTTTTGTTGCTTCCACTTCTTTGTTGCCTAGGTGATATATCTCTTTCCCTAGCCACTCTATCAAAGCATATGTCCAGCATATCTTCCTCATCTTCATCAAGAGAATCCTCACCCAAATCAAGCATATTGTCTTCCTTATCTTCATCAAGAGAATCCTCGCCCAAATCAATTGTATTTGACACTAAGACACTTGACTCATTCTTCTTTGCAATCACATATTTAGGCACAAATACGGGAGCTTCTGGACTTAATTTGCTATTCAAAGTAGGTGGTGAGACCTGCTTTTCTTGGATCAAATCGTTGTCATTTTCTGTTAAATTTACTTGCTTTCCAGTAGTCATCGATAAAGCATCAAAGTTATTCGAACATAATAGGTTTCTTGAGGCATTACTAATATCTTGCCTCTTCTCACCGTCATAAAAAATTCCAGTTGCACCCTTTTCACTACATGGAGAACTATTTTGACTAGTCGGGAAAAGACTCCGATTACTAGTTGAATTTTTGTGTGCAACCAGTGTCCAATTTTTAGTTGCATTCTTGGTTTCAACTTGCAAAACATGCTGCCCAGAATTTTCAGCATCTTCAACATCAGATGTATCCATTAGTTTGTGTCCTGAATCCATTATTTTTTGGCCTGAACCAACTCGCGGCCCATCAACCCCAATTCTTGGCATTTTTCCTTTGTTTTCGGTAGTTGTTTGAACACCAATATTACTTGTAACAACATTCATTGAGTGTGCACGATTTTACTCAGAAGTGACAACAACCAACTGTCGATCTAAAGAAGTAGCTTTACTTTGATCTACATCTACAACCTTTCTTTTTTCATTTAGTATTTCTCTCGCATCACCTTGATACTTTTCACTATCGATAGTACCTTTTGAAGCAACTTCAATGGTATCATCAATTTGTTTGTTATTTTGATTTCTTTTCGAGATCAAACGACAACTATCTTCATCATGACCTTGGTGCTTACAATAATTGCAACACAAAGGTAGATTATCACATACAATCTCCTGAAAAACTTCGATCAACTTACCAGATTTTCCATCCACAAACTGCAATCTTATACGATTTGGAAGCTTTTCCATTAGATCAAGTATAACCTTGACCCTAGCTGTGCTAGGTCTTGATTTGATTTGAGTAGCTTTATCTATAGCTATTTGTTTCCCAACTATCGATGCTATAGACAACAGAGACTTCTTTATTGCAAACAAATCTGGAGATACTTTCGGTAAAGAAATCCAAACCACACCTAACGTCGTTTCCTCCTTAGGATTATATCCAATGGACCATGGAAAAACCCTACATTGGTGCTCCTCTCCATTGTAGAGAAAATAATTAACTGAGCGAGATAAAGCTAGTACATAATCTTCATATTGATCAAATCTCAATAAAATTTGTCTTGGAGCAAATAAGTCAATTAAACAATTGCCCTTGGTACCAAGATGTTTCGGTAAAATTGACCTTAATACCTTCAAATCTGGCGCACCATGGACTTATTTAAACACCACTGCTTGATGCAATCCCGCTTCAATCATAAATTCTTGCCTTTCCTCCATTGAAAACGTGATAGTAGGTTCTCCATGAATTATTTCGATTGATTTTGCGATTGTTTTTAAGTTAATTAGGACAAATTGTTTAGGATTTATAGTATTGAAATTGAAAATAATGGCGTACGTGGTGTTTTGGGGTGGTGGGGAGGGCTGGACAGCCTTGAAAGGAGGCCGTCCAGTGGCCCGTAGAAGCCATGAGAGCTGTGCAGCTGCTGGCTAGGAAGGAAAAAAAAAACACTATTTAAATAAGATATACATAAAAAAAAACTTTTATTCACGTAGCAATTTAAATATTTCAATAAAAGTCAAAACAAAAAAATAGAATATTACAAAAAATAAAATAGAAAAAAACAGAAACGGGTATCATATTATTTCATAAGATTTTAGCTTGAGACAAAATTTTCATTCAACAAAATTTAATGAAATATGGTTAGGTGACTTATAAGTGAGATATCAATAGTTAAACGATTTTTAAATTATAGATCAAAGTTGACTGACTTTCTAAGTGAATTATGAATTTTAAATTATAAAATTAAATTAAATGACTTTCTTAATGAATATCATAAGTTGAATGACCATCCGAGATATTGTCTCACAATGAACTAAATTTACAATAAGACCATAGTTTTTTTTTTATATATATAACCATAACGATGTTGAGGCATATTTATGGGTATCCTGGTTATTTTATTGGGTACCTGTTAATTATTCAAATTATTTGAAATATTTTTTTAAAAAAAAAGTACTTTCCATTAAAATGAAAAAATAAATAAAAATCTTTTCTCTCATTGTCAGAACTTATTTCAAAATGTAATTAGAATGACGGTCTACAAATGTGCATAAAACACATTATAAACAAATTGAAAATTTCAAAGATTTACAGATCAATCTAGAATATTATGCCACATAACATAATATGCAATATATTATACAAAATTGTAATCGGGAAAAACACTCTACATAATGTGTTAATCTTGTATAATAGTATATAATTAAAAGTGCACGCTTATGCACAAAATATGGGCTAAACCGGTTATAATTAGGGTGAATGTTCAATATTCAATTCAGAATTTTTTAATTTTGGGTTCGCTAATTAAGTAAGTAGTTAAAAATAGATACTAAATATCAAATTTTTAAATTTTGAATTGATAATTTGATAATAGGTAAATCAAATTTATCAAAACCTACTTGTTAAGTACTCTTGAAATACTAATGAACTTTTGTTAGAGATTCATAATTTTTTGAGTAATCTTGGATGAGTGGCAATCTTTGGCTTGGATCATCAAAAGGATTGGGGTTGGGGTTGGGGTTGTTAATTCTCCTCTTTCTAATTTGTAAAAATAATGTACTCCTTCGGTCTCTAATTATTTGTCCACTTTTTTATTTTTTAGTTGTCTTTAATTACTTGTCCATTTTGATAAATTAAGAAATGACAATTTTTTTTACCTATTATACCCTCAATTAATTACTTTGAAAAAGATAGAACTTCTTGAATCTAAGTTTTTAATTCATCTACTTCATAATTAATAAGGATAAAATGAACAACCACTATGTCAATAATTATTTTCTTAATATATGTGCCAATTCAAAAGTAGACAAGTAATTAGGGATATAGGGAGTAAAATATAACTCTTCTTTTTGTTGTTCATTTCCTATATGGTGGCGGTATCCATATTAGTGTTTTGCAACATGATATTCTTCATATATAAGATTCGAACCTAAGACTTTCAGTTAAGGATAGATCAGTCCCTTTACTACACCACAATTCATGTTTGTAATAAAATATAACTCTAAAATCCTCTTGTCTTGTAATAAAAACACAAAAAATATATTTATTAGAAAAAAGACATTTTAAATCGAAAGTAATAACCAAACTATTAACGTAAGACATTTAAATTCAATTTTACATAATTTAAAAATATTTTTGACCATTTTTCTGATTATTTTTTTTAAAAAAAAATGTTACACTAAAGTGGGTACTGATTATGGCATACAAAGAGAAAAGTGGTTAAGTATTTGATTAAACTTAGAAGTTAATCAAACTAATTTATAAACATTTTTTAGTTTATTTATATGTTTGGCAAATTGGGAAGTGTTAATAAGTCAAAAACAATAATGTAGTCATCCCTACTTCCAATTTTTCTACTTATAAAAACTTTTAGTTTGACCCAAATGTTTTATTCTTTAATTCTCTCCTTTTTTAAAAATAAAATTCAAACTTTCCTTGCAAAGACTAAACTCCTAAATTCCTATTCACACCGTATTAGTCGTTCCTCCTTTTCTTACACAAATACCTTTAAATTTAGTAATATTTTTATCACAATTTGTTTTTAATAATATTATAGTTATGAAATACTCTTTCCAATCACTTTTATTTGTCATTGTTTGACTTGACACACTCGTTAAGAAAATAATTATTGTTATAGATATTTCACCATGTTATCTTTACTAATTAATGTTTAGTATTGAGTCTTGAAAAATGATGTGGAAAATAATATTCCCTCCGTTTCAAAATAATTGAATTGTTGAGACATTTTTCATATTTCAAATTAACTTAATTGTTCAATTTTCAAGATTGCTTTTAGAACATTCTTCCATTTTTACCTTCATTTGAATTTTCTATGTGATGAGTTCAAGAAACTTTAATTGCTTTGAATAATTTTAAAGATTAATTTGCCAATAATTAATAAGGGTAAAAATGGAAAGTAGTGCTTAAGTTATGTCATAATTTTCTTTTCATAAAGGGTGTGAAACATCCCAATTATTCAATTATTTCGAAATGGAGTGAGTATTTAATATAAAAGTAAAACATAAAAAAAATAATTGTCTTTTCTTGATCTGTCAAAATGACAAGTAAAAATAAAAATCTCTTTGAGGAATAAGTGATAAGTAAAAATGAACTGCAAAAGTACATTAAAATAAATTATTTACTAATATTAATTTTTTAACCAAACACATCAATTCGTAAGTACTTCCTCTATCCCTATTCACTTATCTATTTTTGACTTGACACGTTTATTAAGAAAATAATAATTGATATAGTGATTTTACCGTTTTACCCCTATTAATTGATAGAATTTTAAAATGAATTTATTCATTAAAAAGACTCTACCATTTTCAAAAACATTAACTCTCTAGATAAATTAAGGATATAACAGGTAAAAAAATATAGTATTTTATTGATTTGTCAAAGATGACAAGTAAAAATGAACTAATAAAAAAATCAAAATTGAACAAGTGAAAAAGGACAAAAAAGTATTTATTTGCCTCTAATATGGGATATTTTTTTTTATACGAATCCTTATTTTGTCGGACTCTAGTGTGGATAGCTGATATCAAATTAAAAAAGAAAAAGAAAAAATAGTAACTAATTATTTATCCATTTTTTTCTCATATGAAATACCTGTATTTAAGTAAACGATTGAGACGATCGAAGTCTTTCATCGTCCGGTCATGATTTGGGATTTCTCATATGTTCCACAATTTTAAGGTAATCCTCTCCTCCTTAAACTATTCTTAGCAAAAATGTTTCTGAGAGTTTTACAAGAGTTTATTTATTCTATAAATCTCTAATTCTTTGATTTCTGCTTTTATTACATGGGTAAAATCAAAATTTTGAAGTCTATGGTTATCCTGTTGTTTACATAAGTATTGAATTAGGTTTTTCTTGTAGGAATTTTGGATAAGGTTTTGTTCCATTCCATTGCCTTGATGTTTTCAATTGTTTGATGTTCAAATTCTTTCTATACATAAAAAATGGATTTTTAGCCCTAGATTGAGTTTTTTTGTTTTGTTTGGATAACTGTGGTGTTTGGACCAACTTGCGTGCACTTTGTTTGTAGTTTCACGGAATACATGTCACCTTGCACTAGTATTGTTACTCTGTATATCAAGGCTAGAACAGATGAGAAGAAATCATTTAGTGTTATAGAGTTTCTTTAGAGAAGGATTGCGATAAATTGATAGTCTAGATGAGTTTTGTTGTAGTTTCTTGCCCGTCGATTTATGTTAATACTATATGTTGTTTTTTATATTTCGATTATTGTCTTATATTTTGTTGTAGTTGGTGTTTATAGAATGTTTCGTTGTGTTTGCTATAAGATTTTGCAATGACTTCTTCACTATCGTTATTTCTTTATTTGAGCTGCTTTGAATTGTTTTTCCTTGAGCCGAGTGTCAATCAGAAGACAGAAATAGCCTTTCTACCTCCAAGGTAGGGGTAAGGTCGGGGTGCACTCTATCCTCCCCATACACCACTTTGTGGGATTACATTGAGCATGTTGTTGTTGTATGGATCTTTAAATATTGAATTTCTTGGAACTTATCCACATAATCGCGCACACTATATATAATAGTGTTGTACATGAAATGGACCTAATTACCCAAACTAATTTGGTATTGAAGCTTGCTAGACTGGCAACTACAATATCCTTATGACACAAAAATGAGATAATGGTTGTAAACACATTTGAACCATCACTTTTTCCGGGAGTTCCACACCCCGATTATCATCTGTTTCGTTGTTCTGCCTGAACTATTATCATCTATGTATTAGAACATACCTAGGTGAATAGATGGTGATAGTTCAGGTAGGAAAAGGGAGCGATTAATAGTTGAGTTGTAAAACTCTCGAAATAGTGATAGTTCATGTGTGTTTTTTACCATTAACTACACAAAAATTTGAAAGGTTTTTTAGTTGTTTAATTTTATGAAACTTGTGCCTTCTTGCTTATGATTTTAACGACTTGTTGATCTAAGGCAACTTTATGTTTCTATATGCAGTATTTGATAGCCGTTTCTGATTATATTCAGTGGTAACTGAGATGGAAGATGTTGTATTCTCGTGCACTGGTAATGGAATTCAAGTTGACCGCAAAGTTGTTCAGACATTGCAAAAGAATTTTGTGCAAGTGCAGAACATTTTGGATCAAAACAGGTTGTTAATCAACGAGATCAACCAGAACCACGAGTCAACAATCCCAGATAACTTGACTCGAAATGTTGGTCTAATTAGAGAGCTAAATAACAATATTAGAAGAGTAGTTGATCTCTATGCTGATCTTTCCAGTTCTGTTACCACATCTATGGAGGCTTTCTCCGAGGGTGAATCAAACAATGCTAATCAATCAGATCAAAGAGACGGTCAGAAGAGAATTAGGTCCAGCTGAATTGACCGTATTGAAGTTCAACTTTCTCCGTTGATTGTTTCTAAGTTAATCAGCTCTCTTTAAGATAGGTTTGAGTAGAACGGGATGGATATATACCGAGGCTACAAGGTATAACATTTTGAAAATAAATCCTATCTGGTCATGTGTTCCTTTGTTATCTTTCTATCTGCTTCTTCTGCAATTGGACTCAAATTCATGATTAGCAAGTTGTAGTTTTTTCCTTGTATGTTTGTTACTGTAGAGTTACTTGTTCCGTCTTTAGATGTTTGAGCGGGCGCGAAGAAACTAGACATAGAGCCCCACTCATAGTTTCTCGTTTGAGTTATCCTTCCCAGTTTTACTTGAAATTAAAGAGCGTATATACTTTTGTCCTTTGTTCTCGTCTTTGGAACTCCTCGTTGTATCATGAATTTGTTTCTCTGTTATTTTCAAAATGCTGGTGTCTGAACTCGTTGAAACCTCGAGGGGGTGCTTAGTATAACACTTGTTGCCATGCCTTTTCTGGAATCACATTAAAAACTGCATTCCTGTATTCTGCATTTCACCATCCTTTTCTTCTTTTAAAGTTCCTTACAAACTAGTCAAGATGCTTTTCTTGTAGCACAATTACATACAGAAAATAAGCAATTTGCATTGTGATTAAAGCTTTTAGCATAATTATATCATGGTGAAATTCTCACACTGTTGATGTATACACCAATTATGGATCTAAAGAAATTACACTTGTGATTTATCTATCAAGGTTGCAAACCACTCTTTCCAATCCATGACCTTGTCCTCACCATTGACCACCTGTTATTTGACAGACTTAAACATATTAGCTTTTTGATAGCAACCAAAAGAATAGCACAAGTGCATTCACAACAAGAAAGCTGATACAACTGCCGGAAAATGTTTCATTATGTTCAAGTTCACCTCTATGAGATTTGAAGCAGAAATTAAAAATATTGGTTACTTCTTTTCGGAATAGACGTGATACAAAAAATGTTTGATTTTTGACCTTGAAAAATTTCAAATAGGCACCACTGCAGATTGACTAGTTCTTTCTGGGAAACTATAAATCTTAGAAAATTGAAAGCCAATTGAGGAACAAACCTCGAATATCAGTCCTTTCTGTGGCACAGTCTCAAGAGCCTCTACACAGATGAAAGCGGCATCCTCCTTGCTCAGCTTTCCTTGTGATGCACAGCCCTGGCGTGAAGATCATAGAACCAACTAATTTTACAAAACTAACTTTCTTGCGAATGATTTTAAGTGAATAACAAGTAGCAAGCCAAATTGCTTAAAAACGTAGGAAACCAATCACCGAAAAACATATTCTGTCATAAATTTCATGTGAGGAATTTCTGATCCAATCTTGATAAAGATTCCATTATTCTATTCTAATTTGCTCTAATGCCAGAACGGAAGACATTTTCAAATCTTAACGCAATGATTGGAATGGTTGTAATTGGAAACTTTGAATATTTAGGAATCATCAACAAAACAATAGCTATTAGACCATCATCTGTATATCAAGTCAATGGGTCCGTCATGGGCACATTACTTTGTGTTTGAACGAAATGTAAAAACATAAACTTTAGTGGACAACTACTGTGTTGAGTAGCAACGGTAAGGAATTTGCTCAATATGAACAATGAAAAACTGGTACAGTCATTTTCTATTCGATTTGTGAATAATTTTGATTTATTTTGCACAAAAGGAACACCTTATAGTTCATTTGCTGGTGGTTTCAACCTAGGGAAACATAGTTGTATGACGTTATGCTCGTTTGGATACAGCCAATGACATTTCCAAATTGCCAAGTGACAAAAGAGCATTAAACAGATTGTGATTTCGACACCATCTACCAAATAAAGAAGCTATACATACAAGGATTACCTCTTTAAAGTTGAAACCTTGATTTCCACCCGGTGCATTTACCAACAAGCCAGTTCTAATAATGGTGCAAGGGATTCCCGAAGCCATAACCAGTGATTCATCTTGTTCTGCCTGTTTTCTTGCATTGGCAGTAACAATTGCTTGAACCCCACTAGAACTTCTATAAACAGACAGCTGCAATGTCATCGTATCATAAAATCAAAACATAAACCGTTCGAAGATAGCCATTGCCTAGACATGTATGAGAGAGGACTACCTGAGATAATAGGATTACATGTTGTAAGCCTTTCCAACTCTCGATATTTGATACAAAACCTTCCTACAAATGCAGCTTAAGTGTAAGAGAACTTCTTAACCAATAATTGTGCACAGAGAAAAGAAAGTGCCTAAATAAGCTACGGAAAAAAAAATTAGCTAACAAGAATAATTAGATGCAGCAAGATTACACGATAAATCCAAAACAGATGTAGTATAGATTCATATGCAGATGTAATGCTACTCGTTAATGTTTCTTTGTAAGTGTTTTTGTTGGGGATCATAGCAAAAAAATGATACAGGAGAATGATGATAAGAACGAGCATACATTTGGGCATATCACTGCACGAACACCACTTAGAGCCTTCTTTAGCAATGATCTGTCCCTAGCATCACCTGCTATTGGCTTCATAGCAGCTTAGGAACATTAAGTATTAAAATACTACCAAGTGTATGATACTAAAAAAAACGTATAAAAATGCCACCAACCTCAACATAAGTACCAAATGCTTCCATTGCAACCCGCTTATCCTTTACCAGAGCTTTGATCCGAGTTCTTTTGATTATCAAAGACAATATAATCATCTGTCCAAGATCATGTATAGGTGAAGTTGACAAAGGATGAGACGGATTAAAGATTGAGCTATATACTGAATCATTGAGGTAGGGCATAGTTAAGGAAAACTGGGCTATGACTAAATCATTTCAGTTGAACTTAGATGACATAAGAAAAATTCCGCCCCCTGCTTGCACATACACATATTGTAAACAAGAAGACATAAAGATTCTAGTGCAAGATATCCGATGCTACCATATACGAACCTGACCAATCTCATTATCTCCATCGGTAACTAAAACTGCATCTCTGACTTCATCTTCTTCTGTTTGTGAGAAAAAAGGAACACATTGTTGATATGATATTTTAGAGAAGAAATCACATGCAAAATGATTACTAAATTCAGCTACCCGAAGACATATCTTCTTCTGAAAGGGATCCATCTTTTGGGAGGAGCTCAGGTGCCCCATACCATTTCCTTAACTTTGGACCGCCTGAAATCAATGGCATACATGGATGAAAATGTCAATGATTAAGGAGATGTTGTTTGATCAGCGTTCTTTGAGAATTGAGATGTGTTAGAATACATCATATCACATAATTTTAGTAGGAAGGATTGACGTAATAAGCATTTACGTTTTAGGTGTTAGGCCTTTTCTGTTTCTCTTTTCATTTAATGACGTCTTTTCATCATTTTAGGGCCTAACAAGTTTAAAGATTTTCTCATTGAAATCACGACTGTTTATGATACCAATGATATTTACAACCTCAGAGGCCAGAGAAAAAACCGTTAAATGAAACTACGAGTTGCCATCATCAGCCAGTAGAGATACTAAGTAGGCGTTTGGACATGCAATTTCATATGTAATGCAGAAGCCAGAGAACACAGCATTATAAACTGATATATAATGCAAAGGGGCCTTGCCCCAGACGTTTTGCAGTGCACCAAATGTACTGGTGCTCTGAATCCTTAAGGAATTTAAAGAAAGATTAAATTTATACTTGATATGGAAAATGAGAGTTATATAAATCCTAATTGGAAGAATTTTATACTAAAACATGTCATCAAAGTTCAAACCAGAGAATTTCCTGTTTGTCATTCATATTTCTCACGGAAAGCATAGAGCTATCGCAGCTAGAGGCACATCCAGGATTTAAAAGGACTAGGTTCACCTCGTCATATATCTCTTTAGATTTATTATATGCTGGATCATAGAGGCATATGCAATCATCTTGAATTTCTACCTAACTATCTCCAGTTTAACGTAAACTGTTCCCATGTTATCTATCAACATTACTATAGCATTTGGCAGAAGAATCAATTAAATTCAGCCTTAGCCCTCCTAGGCTCTTAATAAAACAAGGGAAAAGGGTCTGATATACACTTCAACTTACTTTGTCATTTAGAACTCATATATTCTCGTTATAAAAATAGCACACATATACCCTTATTATTATAAAAATGGCTTACATATACCCATACCGTTACAAAAGTCGCTCATAAATACCTTCTTATCTAACGTTAGCAGTATATATGAACTACTTTTATTCAATCCTAAACAAGTTGGGGTCGGCTATATGAATATTGACGACTATCCATGTATCCCCATTTAAATTGCAACATTCAGATATCGTAGCACGACACCCAATTAACTACTGGACAACAACTTCTGATTGAAAATTGGGTGGTAGCTCAAGCTCTACTTCCCGCAATGTTAATTTTTCAGTATCGAATTTCCCCAATTTTGTCAAAGCACAAATTAAACTGCTATCTGAAATGAATCATTCAAAATGAATATCTAAAGGATAATACTCAATTAATACAAATTGAAGTAAAGAAGTGAAATCAAACCTTCAATGTAATCTAGAATTTGGTCCATAAAACCTATTTTCTTCTGAGAAGAAAAGCAAGTGAGAGAACGCTTATTCCTCTTCCAATTCCAATTTCTGCACCACAATTGTGGACATGGAGAGAAGCACAAGAATTTTGAAGTTTGATTCACACAAAGAGATAAACCTGCTGAACTCCCCATAGACTCCGAACGGTTGGTTTCTGTTATGTCAAGCACAAATTACTATATAAGTGATTTTATGACAACAAGATCGTAGCGTAATTTTATAAGTCAGGTATGAAAAGCGTGTTCACTGTAAATTTGATATAAAATTCATTAATATTAACTCAAATTTTATAATTACGTTAAATTTATTCAGAACTCAATAAATAAAAAATTATGAACATATACACTAAAAATTGTTAATAGATAGTTACATCAAGACGAGAGAGAGTTGCTCGGATGGTAAACACCCTTCACTTTCAATTCGAAGGTTGCGAGTTTGAGTCACCAAGGGAGCAACAAAAGAGGTGGGAGCTCGAGTTCGAGTCACCAAGGGAGCAACAAAAGAGGTGGGAGCTGCTAGGGTGGAAAAAAAAGATAGTTACATCAACAATATATTATTAATAGCCGCTCATTAACACATTTTTTTATATATACATTATTGCATCAAATATATATTGTGAAAAAATTAACTATAATGAAATAATACTATAGTCAAATATTGGAAAAAACCAAATAGTAAGAAAATTGAAGAATAAGAAATCAAAGTGTAATTATCTAAACATTAGTGTACAAAACTAAAATTTAAACTTAGGTCCTCTAAGTTTGAAGAACTTTTCATTTTGATCCCACCTTATTTGCACCACCCTTGTTTCTCCATTCTTCATTTCTTCTAGTAAGAAAGAGACTCGAGTGCATACACTATCTTCTACTTACACACGAGCCGCCGCATATAGTCGCCGGTACGGTCGCCGGATTTTACAATATCTTCTCGTCGTTCAGGTATACGCCGATATCTACGATTAAAATTAGCTCTTGTAGTGTTTTAACCTTGCAAATGATTCGAATCCTAAATTAGCTCGTAATTCTCTGATTGACGCTTTGATTTTTCACATTAACAACCGTGTCAAATGCATGATATGTTGCATTCTGAATATTGCTCCTTAATTGAACGATCACCAGTTCTATTTGATTATCAGAATTTTACTCTGAATGGATTTATGTGTGATTAGCTTCAACTATGATTTCTCGTAGTTGTTTTGATGTTTACAAGTTAAGTTCCAGAGTTTGTTTCGTATGTGATAACAGAGGATCATATGATTCGTATAGCGGATCACAATTGGTTTTTGATTGAGCAAATAGACTATCTATTGGTTGATTGGTAGTGAAAAGATTCAACTTGGATTCATCATAGTTCTTGGGATTTTTGCAAGGAATAGAGGATTGATATAGTTGATCCCGACTATTTTGGGATTGAGGTGTAGACTCTTGATTGATTGATTTGTTTGTCATGTGATAATGGCTTACAAAGTTGTTATAGTATAGTATCTACCTTTAGTATTACAGACCAATTTGCTGAATATTTCTCTGGGAAAAGAAATTATAATAGAAGGGCCACAAGTCCAAGCATGTGAAGTTGATTGCATCAGCTATGAAATTTTCATCATCCAATACTTGTTAAATAGAAGGTCCATGTGAATTATTTAAACTTACAATATAGCGTGGTATCTTTTTTTTTTTTTTTTGATGAAGACAATATAGCTCGGTATCTTTGACTCTAGCTGGTAGCTGCTCCCTCCTTTTTGTTTATGTGTCTTTTGAGGGCAAACATGATTTTCATTTTTTTTTTCTGGTTGATACTTTTGTGAGTATCTCATTGTCAATGATACCGTTTCTTGACTATAGCTTCTCTTTCTTTGTTTCTCATTGCAGGAAAACTAAGGAACCATGGGGATCGTAGAAAGGATTAAAGAAATAGAAGCTGAGATGGCTCGTACACAAAAGAATAAAGCAACTGGTAACTGTTTACTAATGCCTTTTTGACAGTTGTGTTTCCACCATCATTATTTGAAGTGCCATTCACGTTACTATTAAGCATAACCTTGTCAACAGATACATTACCTTTTCTTTTCCTCCTGAGTCCTCCTGGATCCTTGTTAAAGCGATCTGCTGCCTGGGAGGAGCAACTCTTGTTACTGTCTTTAAATTAATAGAAAGAGAGAAATATGTGTGGAATATTGGTGTTTGTACTTGGTCAGTAATGGCTTCTACAACTTTTTATTATTATTTGATGACTGTGCTTTCTTTCATGCCTCATATCATATGCCAAGTAAAGGTTATCTTTGCGGTTTATGGACTTCTCCCCCCCCCCCCCTCAAATGCATGTCAG
>JAJOOS010013130.1:0-16059 GCA_029582725.1 Solanum chiquidenum
CCCTTTCTATCTTTTACTACAAAATCAAACTCTTGCAGCAATAATACCCATCTAATCAACCTTGGCTTTGCATCCTTCTTTGCCATCAAATACCTCAAAGCAGAATGGTCAGTATGCACTATAACCTTGGTACCAAGTAAGTAGGATCAAAATTTCTCAAATGCGAAAACTACCGCAAGGAGCTCTTGTTCAGTCACAGTATAATTCTTCTGGGCTACATTTAGAGCCTTGCTAGCATAGTAAATAGGGTGAAGAATTTTCTCTCGCCTCTGTCCCAATACTACACCAAGCGCCACTCCACTCGCATCGCACATTACCTCAAACAGTTGTCCCCAATCCGGTGAAATAATGATAGGTGCAGTAACCAACTTCTCCTTCAACTCTCCAAATGTTGTAAGACAAGCCTCATCAAAATAGAACTTACACTCCTTCTCGAGCAGTTTGCACAAAGGATGTGCAATTTTTGAGAAATCTTTGATGAATCTCGTATAAAAACCTGCATGCCCAAGAAAACTCCTCACACCTTTTACAAAGATAGGTGGGGGAAGTTTTTCTATTACTTCAACTTTCTCTTTATCTACCTCAATGCCCTTTTCAGAAATTCGATGACCTAGAACTATCCCTTCTTTCACCATAAAGTGGCACTTCTTCCAAATCAGAATCAGGTTGCAGTCTTCACACCTTTTAAGTACTTCGGCAAAATGATTTAGACATCGATCAAAAGAGTCACCTACTACAGAGAAATCATCCATAAATACCTCAATAGTGTCCTCCACCATATCAGAGAATATTGACATCATACAACATTGGAAACTCGCTGGAGCATTGCACAACCCAAAGGGCATCCGTTTGAAGGCGAAAGTCCCATAAGGGCAAGTGAAGGTGGTCTTCTCTTGGTCCTCTGTAGCTATATAAATCTGATTGTAGCCCGAATAACAATCAAGAAAACAATAACAACCCTTTCCAGCAAGTCTATCCAACATCTGATCCATGAATGACATAGGGAAATGGTCATTTTCTGTCCAAGCAGTTAGCATGCGGTAGTCCATACAGACTCTCCATCTAGTCACGAGCCGCATCGAAACAAGCTCGTTTCTCTCATTAGGAACCACAGTAATCCCACCTTTCTTGGGCACACATTGAACAGGGCATACCCAACTACTATCTGCAATGGGGTAGATAACTCCAGCATCCAACCACTTGATGATCTCTTTTTTACTACCTCTTGCATAGGTGGATTTAATCTTCTTTGGTGCTCAATACTAGGTTTGTGATCTGGCATGAGTTGGATTTTGTGGGAACAAATACCGGGAGGGATCCCAATTATATCTGCAATATTCCACCCAGTAGCTCGCTTGAACCTCTTTAACACAGTCACCAAGCACTCTACTTGTCTTGCATTTAGATTTGCTGCAATGATAACCGACAGAGTGTTATCTCTGCCCAAGAATACATACCTCAGATGTGGTGGTAAAGCCTTAAGCTCTACTTTCGGTGCCTCAACAATATGTGGTCTCGCTAATGGACACTCATGATTCTTCATGTCCAATTCATACATCTTTTGTTTTGATCGGTATTCACACCTATTTAATGCAGCTACCAACTCATCATACTCTTCAATACCATCACTATCGAAATTCATCACAACTGTTGCTAGTGCCTCAACACCGAGTTACTCTTCAATTTGCATTTCTGATCCACTCTCAATTCTATAAGTTATAGCAGATACCGTTTGGAGCTCACCACTCTGCTTCATGGATTTACAAATATTAAAAGTTGCTTCTTCATTGTTTAGTCTAAACTTCATCTATCCCTTCTCCATATCAACCAATGCACGACCTGTGGCAAGGAATGGTCTCCCAAGGATGATAGGAACATCAAAATCAACCTCATCAAGAATCACAAAATCAGCTGGAAAGATGAACGAATCCACTTTTACTAGAACATCATGTAATACACCAATGGGCCTTTTCACAGTTCGATCGGCCATAAGCAGTCTCATCATAGTAGGTTTTGGATCCCCTAGACCCAACTTCTTGTAAATAGACAATGGCATGAGGTTGATGCTAGCACCAAGATCGCACAATGCCTTAGCAAAGTGTAACAACCCTATAGTACATAGGATCGTGAAAGCACCAGGGTCTTCCTTCTTATGCACAAGAGATCTTGTAGCAATTGCGCTACAATGCTGCATTTTATCATCATCTTCAAAACTCACAGACCTTTTCTTTGTCAATATATCTTTCATAAATTTCGCATAACCAGACATTTTCTCCAAAGCTTCTATCAAAGGAACATTTATAGAAAGCTGCTTCAACATAGTAATAAACCTGTGATATTTACCATCTTCAGTCTTCTTCACTAACCTCTTTGGAAAAGGTGGTGGAGGTCTAGGTATGGGGACCACTTTCTGAGATATCTCCGCTTCTTGATCTATCGTAGTCTCAGACTCTTCTCTAACCTCTACCACATCATCTTCTTTTCTAATCTCAACATCCACCACAGACGTCATAGGTGGATCTATGGTTTGCTTACCCCCTCGAGTATTGACTGCCATACAATGGCCATCATTCCTTGGATTCTGGATAGTGTTGCTAGGAAGAGTGCTAGGTTGACGTGGATTCACTGTAGTAGACAACTGAGTCATCTGCTGCTCGAGATACTTTATTGACACTGCATGGGCATCAACCTTTTGACCAATACCAGACAAGTCGTTTCTCATCTCCTTTACATTCTCATCAGTTGCATCAAACCTTCGCATCATCTTATGCATCATATCTTCAATACGTGCCATATTCCCTCCAGTTTCTCTAGTACCAGATTCCCAATTTTGAGGGGGAACATAAGGTCCAACCCGATCAATTTTGTTGCCATAGTTGTTCCGGTTGTAGTTGTTGTCGCGATTGAAATTCCCATCCCGGACATATTGACCCTCTCGATTGTAATTTCCATAGTTCCGACCTTGATTTCCTTGACCTTGGTGCCAATTTTCCATGTTGGGTCCTTGGGCGTTTGGTCGGAAACCCCCCGTCTGATCATTTACCGCATAAGCGTCCTCTTCATAGTAACACTCTTCAACTGGTGGTGGCGTTCTGGTCAAGTAATTCACAATATTTACCTTCTCAGCACCTCGGCTCACATGCTTCAATACCAACCCTAACTCGGTCCTCATCTAGGCCATCTCCTCACGAGTCTCATCTGCAGATTGGTTGTTAGTAGCATGGACGGCAAATGTATGTCTCCCAGTATCCGACCTCCTAGTGCTCCATGCTTTATTGTTGCGAGAGATCTTCTCTAATTTTTCTCCAATCTGTGCATATGTGCACTCACCATATGATCCTCCAGCAATAGTATCAAGCACTACTTTATTGTTGTCGTCCTGACCTCGATAGAAATATTCCTTCAGCGACTCATCATCGATACGGTGATCAGGAACACCTCTTACAAATGCAGTGAACCTGTCCCAAGAGCTACTCACAGACTCTCCAGGCAATGCTACAAAATTATTTACCCTATCTTTGTGATTGAGCTTCTTGGACACTGGATAATATCTTGCCAAGAACACATCTGTCAGTTGGTCCCATGTATATATTGAGTTATAGGGAAGCTTACTGAACAATAAATCAACATCGTCTGTCAGTGATAGAGGGAACACTCACAACCCGATGACATCCATATCCAAGTCTGGTCGACCCACACAGCTCTTGCAAACCACCCTGAGCTTGGCTACGTGAGCATGTGGGTCTTTTGATGGTGACCCCGAGAATAAACCTCTCGTTGTAAGCATTTGCATCAAGCTACTGGTCACTACAAATATGTGGCCCGGAGGTAAAGGGGGTAGGACAACAGGTCCATCTGAGTCAGCAATGTTTACATTGCCCCGGTAGTTATCATGCGGTTGACGTCCTGGTGGGCCGTGCACCCTCACTGCATTTCCCAATTGATTTCCAACTTGAACCTGAGTGTTCCCACCAACTACCCTTCGAGGTTGCAACCCAAATTCATCACCTAGATTTTCTCCGATAGGATTATCTTGATCTCCTTGATTATTTATTCTTTGCAAAGTTCGGTTCAACTCTGGGTCGTAAGGAGTAAGTGGTTCACCTTGGCTCCGTGTACTTGGCATACACTAGAGTCGAAACCTGAGAGAGACAAAAACAAAACGAAAAAGTAAAATCAGGAAATATTTGACTAACGTTCAATAATGTAGTTAAAATAAATCTAAAAGCCAAAATTTCCCCGGCAACGACGCCAAAATTTGATACGGTCAAATTACACCTCTTTAAAGAAGCATAAGTGATCGTTATCAAGTACAGAACCCAACTTGTAAGTTGGGGTCGATCCCACGAGGAAACTGGTTTAGACTTTACTTTAACCAACAATTATATTCAATTAGTCAAATTACTTCCAAAAACAAAACAAGTAATTAAGGGGGGGAGGGGGTTTGTGAAACAAATTGGAAGAATTCAATAAGTAATCAGTAATCAAAAGTCAATTTTGGTTGTTATCAAAATGAGAGAAATAACTAGGGTGTACGTGTTCCCCACAAGCTCATAACACAGTAATTTTAGTAATAGCAATCCTCTCCTAGTGTATTACATGCAAAGTGATAAGTTAGGTACCTCTAAATCCTTGGTCCGACATCTAGAGAATTTCACCCCGCACCTTGGTCAGGCTACGTGTGTATAATTTACTAATCCTTACATTTATCTCATATTAGACATCATAATCGATATTTAACTTAGTTATTACTTCGCACCAATCGACACTAGCCTATTAGATAGTATCACACTAAATCTATGTTGATAATTCTTTTCTTGTTGATTACCTCCTTGGTCCGGCAAGTACTAACAAGGCGAGTTCTAGCGTTTCCAACCGCTAAAAAGACTTCTAAACGAAAGAATTATCAATGCATGCACTACACTATTCAAGAATTGTTTATTTACTATTCATATTTTGTTAATTGCTCATGGTTCCCACAACCCTAGTTGTGGAGTTTAGTTACCCATAATCATATGAACACAATTCATGGATTTAGATGAAAGAATTATGAACTTACGTAAGAAGAATAATAAACCCAGAATTTCAATAGCCAAAATATTCAAAACGAACTTAGGAAATTAATAATTGCTAAAGTTGCAAGTTAATCTCCCAAGTCAAGAACTAGAATAAAACAATAATGACCAACCCCCAAAAATGAGGTTTACATCCCCTATTTATAGAAAACAAGTCCTAAAATTAAAAGGGAAACAAAATAAGGAAAGTTTTATTTAGGCACGCGTCTTCAATCCACGAGACTGACTCACGGACCATTTCCGTTAGCCAGGACTTGGAAAATATTTCAGCGTCCAAAAATCAGCTTCTCTGAAGCAAACGACGGAACTGCAGTACGGACCGTAGATCGATCTACGGTCCGTCAATCCCCCTCCGTAGCTCCACACTTGGAATCTTCAAGATCAGATACTGGAACCCTCGCAGTATCCATCTATGGATCAACAGTACGGTCCGTAGATCCATCTACGAACCGTCAATGGCCACCGTGGTTCCACACTTGGTCAGATTTCCCTAATTTGCCTCCATGCCTTGGCTGCTGATCTACGACCACCATCTTCAGAGCGTCAATGGACCTACGGTCTGTAGATGCCCTTTTCTGCATTTCTTTCAGCTGTCTCTTTAATTCCGTGCCTGAACATCTTTCCTGTAAAATATGATAAAAACACATAAAAATCAATATGAAAAGACCTTATACACACACAACTTGTAAGTGAAATGTATTTGAAATACCGTAAACTCACGGTATATCAGGAAGTCTTAATTATGTTGCTCCATTTATAAAGGACTTAGCCATTCATACGGCTATTCTATACGATAGGCTTAAGAACAATCCAAAAGCTTGGTCAAATGATCATATTGAAGCTGTCAAAAGGATTAAAGCAAAGGTTAAAAACCTCCCTTGTCTCACTTTGGCCAATCCAAATTGGGAAAAGACGGTGGAAAAAGATACTTCACATATAGGATATGGTGGCGTTCTAACACAATATAGTTTTTCTAGTAAACGACATTATATTGTCCAATTCTATTTAGGAAAATGGAATGCAGCTCAAAAGAATTATGCCACTGTAGCTAAAGAAATTTTGCCTATAGTGAAAGGTGTATTAAAATTCCAAGGCGACCTTGATAATCAGAAGTTTTTAATAAAAATTGATTGCCAAGAAGCTAAATTTATGTTCAATAAAGACTACAAACACGATGGTTCTAAATATAAGTTTGTGAGATTGCAAGTATTACTTGCACCATTTGATTTTGAGATTCATTATAAGAAAGGTTCAGATAATAGTCTGCCTGATTTTCTTACTAGAGAATATCTAGACTAATTCATGTTCTTCTTTTCAGGATGAGACCTTCATGGCCTCTACCTTCACCAAGGGGAAGAGGAGGAAGACAGGAACAGGCAGAGGAGGTCATATCCTCGCATAACTGGGGAAAAAATAGTTTGTCGCAGCTAATAGTGCTTCTATGAGTGGTTTTAATACAGATCACCCCATGTATAAAGAATTCATGGATTTTATGCATTCCAAAAAAGAAGAGGATAATAATCTTCCGGCCTATTCCACAGTTCTGATGGATGAAGAAAATACGGAAATATTTGATCTGAATGCTAAAAGAGAAGATATACTTTTCTCGGAAAATAGTGACTTAAAATAGAAAAATGATCCATGGCAGGTAATGTCCCGATATCTGGACACAATTTGTTATACTACGACTGTTTATAAATACAGGATGCACTATGAGATGATACTCTGAGCTACAGGGTCGGGTGAATTTCAACACTTCTACCCAGCGAATACAAGAAAAGTTTATAACTTTTTGAAAATTATAATCAAAAAGATTTTAACTCCGAAAGGGTGGGGAATGAGCTCCTTAAAGGAGATTGATTATATCCATCCTGAGCAAAAGCTCGCGGTAATATATAACTACTAGGATTATGTTGACAGCTTTAATAAAGCATTGTTATATGAGAATGCTAATAGAAAGCATTCATGGTTCATAAAAATATGTTATAATGTCTTCGACAGGCAAATTCCAAATTGATTTTGCAAATGGTGGACTTTATATGGTCCTTCGATAAAAATCTTACCAGAACAATATAAGAAATTATATTCTGAGTGCGTAGATATATCCCCTAAACTCATGAGCTTACAAAGAGATAATATTTTCTTTGAAGGAATGTCTTTAATGTATTTCTTTATAGAATTTTCTATCCCATGGATTATGAAATGGTCCGTAGAAGTTGATAATACTTCAGAAGGGTTCCCAGGTTTACAAAGAACTCTTTATACAAAGTTCTGGAACAAATTAATAAATAAAGATCTTGAAGGCAAAATTCATGGTCAAGAGATTTTAGATTTAATAAATCAAACAATCGACAAATACCATAATACAGGGAGGTTAGAAACCCAAGGAGAGGGTATGAGTCATTTCAAACAGATTACAAGGAAAATTCAAATGAAGAAAAGAATCCTATATAAATCAGAGGCTATCGCCATATACATGGAGGAGGTCAAAAAAGATTTAATAAAAAATCTTGATATCGATATTGGAGATGATATTTCCTGCTTTCAGCAAGTCACACCAACAACGATGATGAAGGATGCATGGCTGGCGAAGCACAGATTGATCATAACAATGATGAAATAGACATTGATGCTCTTTTAGCAAAATTCCAAGAGAAGGTGGAAGAATCTTCCAACAAGGCCACCTGCAAAGGCAAAAACAAAATATGAGCAGAAGACCCCACACGGAAAACTTATTAGAGTAATACTCCAAGCAACTTTAATAAAGAGGAATACTTTTTAGAAGACTCAAAATATCTTTAATAAAGAAAAGTGGGCGCCGAAAGTCATGTCGGCCACATATTGTAATAAAGAAGGCCACGATTGTTTGTCGGCCTTATCTCGTTGTTATTGGCCAATATAAAGTGTGTGGACCATTGTAATTTTATGTTTCTACCCTTTTAAACCGCTATATAAAGAGGCATAAATTTTAGTTAAGAGGCAGGTTTTCGAACCCCCTCTCTCTCTCTATCTCTCTCTCTACTCTCTTTGTAATATTTCCTTTTGTAAGTTTTAAAGTTTGAATAAATAAAAGTTTGCATTTGGGTTTGAACATCAGGTTTAGTGGTGCCCCGACTCCAAGTACTATTTCTCTCTTGATTTCCTTTATGCACTTAGTCAAAATTATAGGCTAAACTATATGTGTTGAGCTATAACATACTAGGTTACTATAAGAAATGACGTTTGTGTCTATTATGACTACAGTTTGAACAGTTTGAACTAATGTCAGACATAGGTTATCCAGGCAGATTTTTGAAATGCTGTCGAAGAAATCCGTTGGATTACCCGTTGGTCAAGTGGGCGCAGGGCGGACCCGGATAGTAGAAGCTTTCAAAAACTATTGCCAGGATTACCTATATTCATAAAGGTTCCTTATAGTTTAACTATGTGAGTTGTAAATCATATGGTATGAATTTTATGCAATCCAAAAAAGAGAAGGATAATAATCCTCCAGCCTATTCCACAGTTCTGATGGATGAAGAAAATACAGAAGTATTGGATCTGAATGATAAAAGAGAAGTTATATTTCTCCTGGAAAATAGTGACTTAAAATGGAAAAATGATTCATGGCAGGTAATGTTCTGATATCTGGATACAGTTTATTATACTACAACTGTTTATAAATACTGGATGCACTATGAGATGATACTCTCAGCTACAGGGTCGGGTGAATTTCAACACTTCTACCCAGCTAATACAAGAAAAATATAATAAAAAAGATTTTAACTCCAAAAGAGTGGGGAATGAGCCCTTTAAAGGACATATCTTTCCAAATTATTAAAAATGATAAGTTTGTTAATTTTAATAATTTTTGAAAATTATTTGAAAATGATACTGCTTTAGTTACTACTCAGCATATTAATGCCATGATTAAGCAGAATAATTATGCAAATATTTATATGAGTATATTGGGTGAGCATATTGTTTCCTTACATGATAAAGTTGACAAGCTTATCTCCCTGATTAATTCCAATTCGAAGGGAAAAGATAAGGTCCCCTTAAGAAGAAATATTCCAAAAAGCATTATAAAAAATGGAAGAGAAAAATAATTGAGAGAAAAGAAAGGCGAGCTTGCGGAAGGAAAGAGGAAAAAAGATTTTATAAATCTAAACGAAAGTATGATAAGTCAGATACTCGCCACAAATGTGAAATATTTGGCCACTATACAAGGGATTGTAAAGTCAAGGAGAAGATAAAGAACCTTGACATAGAAGATAATATTAAGGATTCTCTTTATAAGATTATGCTTAACTCTGATTTGGAGAAATCAGACACAGGTTATAGCAGTCAAGAAGAATCCTGCACAAGTGAGGATCTTAAATATCTTCAGCAAGAAGAATATATTTCTTCAGAAGATGAATGTCTACCCTGTCAACAAGGATTGGAATGTGACAATGAAGGAGAAGAAGATGATCTTTATAAGATGTATTCCCATATCAAAGAATTGAGTATTAATGTCATTGATAATGACAAGGTAATAGAGCTGTTACAGAGTATAAAAGATCCAGACATAAGAGCTCAAATTGTAGATAACATTGGTAGTATATGTTCTTAGGAGCATCATATCAAGGAACAGATTCCTACCAAAGAAGGTTCATATACCATGGCAGAGGGTAAAAATCTTCTACTTGAAAGAAAGAAGCTTAATAGCTATCCCACTACTATTAGTGATCTGAAACAGGAGATTAATAATCTCAATGAAGACATTCATCGTCTTAAAGAAAATAATGTCATTATAGAAGTCGATAATATCAAAAGTCTTATAGACCTGGGTAATAACTCAAAATCATCTTCATCACTTGAAGAGGAAAGTAATAACATTGATTTTATGAAAAATCTTTATCTTCAAAATAATAAAAAATATTTTTTACAAAGTCTTAAACCTTTTGCGTCTCAAAAGTTTTATACTAAAATTACTCTGCCCCTAGATTACAATTATAAAAAAGAATTTACTACTCTCATTGATAGTGCTGCTGATTTAAATTGTATACAGGAAGGACTAATCCCTTCAAGATATTTTCATAAAACTAACCATAGTCTTCGTTCTGTAAAGGGTAGTAAAATGGGTATTGAGTTTAAATTGCCTAAATCTTTTATTTGCAAAGGAAAAAATGTATTCCTCAAAGCTTTGTTTTAGTAAAAGATATAACTAATCAGATTATTTTAGGTGTACCTTTTATAAATGATATTTTCCCCCTTACTCATTGGGATAATGAAAAAATTATTGGTACTTGGAATAAAAACCCGTTTATACTAGAGTTTATAACAAAACCTTTTACGAGGATGATTAATGAATTAACCTCGAAACTAATGTTAAAAACTAACCAAGTCAGTTTTATAAAACAACAAATTAATAGCATTGAGATTGATAATGTTTTACAAAATCCTAAATTACAGGAAAAGATTGTTATTTTGAAAAACCAGTTCTCTATTGATATTTGTGGGGACCATCCTAACGCTTTTTGGAGCAGGAAAAAACATGTGGTTAGCCTCCCTTATGAGGATAAATTTGTTGAGGATAATATTCCTTCTAAATCCAAACCTTGCTAGATGAACGCAGATTATCTGGAACTATGCAACAAGGAAATTGACTCCTTGTTACATAAAGGCCTTATATGGCACTCTAAGTCCCCTTGGTCTTGTACAACATTCTATGTCAGTAAACATGTAGAACAAGAAAGAGGCACTCCAAGATTGGTAATCAATTATATGTCGCTTAATAAAGCCTTGAAATGGATCAGGTATCCTATACCTAATAAAAAAAGATTTATTAGATAGAATTTATGATGCCATTATATTTTCTAAAGTCGATTTGAAATCAGGTTATTGGCAAATTCAGGTAGCTGAGTCAGACAGGTCAAAACAACTTTTAATGTTCCTATGGGACAATATGAATGGAACGTTATGCTTTTTGATTTAAAGAACTTTCCATCAGAATTTCAAAAAATTATGAATGATATTTTCATGCCTTATACTCGCATAACTGGGCAACAAATAGTTGGTCGCAGCCAATAGTGCTTCTACGAGTGGTTTTAATACAGACCATCCCATGTATAAAGAATTCATAGATTTTATGCAATCCAAAATATAAAAGGATAATAATCCTCCAACATATTCCACAGTTCTCATGGATGAAGAAAATACAAAAGTATTTGAGCTGAATGTTAAAAGAGAAGTTATACTTCCCCTGGAAAATAGTGACTTAAAATGGAAAAATGATCCATGGCAGGTAATGTCCCGATATCTTGACACAGTTTGTTATACTACGACTGTTTATAAATACAGGATGCACTATGAGATGATAAGCTAAGCTACAGGGTCGGGTGAATTTCAACACTTCTACCCAGCGAATACAAGAAAAATTTATAACTTTTCAAAAATTATAAAAAAAAAGATTTTAACTCCAGAAGGGTGGGAAATGAGCCCCTTAAAGGAGATGGATTATATCCATCCTGAGCGAAAGCTCCCGGTAAAATATAACTACTAGGATTATGTTGACAGCTTTACTAAAGCATTTTTATATGAGAATGCTAATAAAAAGCATTCACGGTTCATAAAAATATGTTCTAATGTCTTCGACATGCTAATTACAAATTGGTTTTGCAAATGGTGGACTCTATATGGTCGTTCGATAAAAATCTTACCAGAACAATATAAGAAATTGTATTCTGATTGGGTAGATATATCCCCTAAACTCATGAGATTACAAAGAGATAATATTTTCTTTGAAGGAATGTCTTTAATGTATTTCTTTATAAAAATTTCTATCCCATGGATTATGAAATGGTCCGTAGAAGTTGATAATACTTCGGAAGGTTTCCCTGGTTTACAAAGAACTTTTTATACAAAGTTATGGAACAAATTAATAAATAAAGATCTTGAACGCAAAATTCATGGTCAAGAGGTTTTAGATTTAATAAATCAAACAATCGACAAATACCATAATATAGGGAGGTTAGAAACCTAAGGAGAGGATATGCGTCCTTTCAAATAGATTTCAAGGAAAATTCATATGAAGAAAAGAATCCTATCTAAATCAGAGTCTATCGTCATATACATAGAGGAGGTAAAAAAATATTTAATAAAAAATTTGATATTGATATTGGAGATGATATTTCCATTCCTTCAGCAAGTCACACCACCAACGATGATGAAGGATGCATGGCTGGCGAAGCACAGAGTGATCATAGCAATGATGAAATAGAAATTGATGATCTTTTAGCAAAATTCCAAGAGCAAGTGGAAGAATCTTCCAACAAGGCCACCTGCGAAGGCAAAAACAAAATATGAGCAGAAGACCCCACACGGCAAAATTATTGGAGTAATACTCCAAGCAACTTTAATAAAGAGGAAGACTTTTTAGAAGACTCCAAATATCTTTAATAAAGAAAAGTGGGCGCCGAAAGTCATGTCGGCCACATGTTGTAATAAAGAAGGCCACGAATGTTTGTCGGCCACATGTTGTAATAAAGAAGGCCACGATTGTTTGTCGGCCTTATCTCGTTGTTATTGGCCAATATAAAGTGTGTGGACCATTGTAATTTTATGTTTCTACCCTTTTAAACCTCTATATAAATAGGCATCACTTTTAGTTAAGAGGCAGGTTTTAGACCCCCCTCTCTCTCTCTACTCTCTTTGTAATATTTTCTTTTGTAAGTTTTAAAGTTTGAATAAATAAAAGTTTGCATTTGGGTTTGAACATCAGGTTTAGTGGATCCCCGACTCCATGTACTATTTCTCTCTTGATTTCCTTTATGCACTTGGTCTAAATGATAGGCTAAATGATATGTGTTGAGCTATAACATACTAGGTTACTATAAGAAATGGCGTTTGTGTCTATTATGACGACAATTTGAACAGTTAGAACTAATGTCAGACATAGGTTTTCCAGGCAGATTTCTGAAAGGCTGTCGAGGGAATCCGTTGGATTACCCGTTGGCCAGGTGGGCGCAGGGCGGACCCGAATAGTAGAAGCTTTCAGTAACTATTGCCAGGATTACCTATGTTCATAAAGGCCCCTTGTAGTTTAAATGTGTGATCCGTTAATGAAAAATTACTTGTAATATGTTCGTTAATCGTATGGTATCAGAATTTCAAAAAATTATGAATGTCTAGGTTTAATAAACAGTGTGTTGAACTATACCACCTATAGTTACTAGAAGTCCATGGCTCTGATACTATATGAATAACGGATCGCTCAGTTATCTGAGTTCATCTAGCAAGGTCTAGCTTTAGTAGGAATATTATCCTCAACGAAATGATCCTCATATGGGAGGCTAACCACATGTTTTTTTGTTGCTCCAAAAAGCGTTAGGATGGTCTCCATAAATATCAATAGAGAACTGGTTTTTTAAAATAGCAATTTTTTGCTATAATTTAGGATTTTTTAAAATATTATATATCTCAATACTATTAATCTCTTCTTTTATAAAACTGACTTGGTTAGTTTTCAACATTAATTTCGAGGTTAATTCTTTAATTATAAACCGCTTAATAAAGCCTTGAAATGTCTTTATGAACATAGGTAATAGTCGTATCAATGGCTAAGTCCTTTATAAATAGAGCAACATAATTAATACTTCCCATAAATCTCTGCAATTGAGTCTTATTAGTAATGATATCAGGAAATTTATAAGCAAATTTCATACTTCTTTTGATCGGACTAATATTACCACGTTCAATATTGTGACCCAAAAATCTAACATTTATCTGAAATAAGGCCATTTTAGGTTGAGTTATTACCATGTCATTTTGAATAATGATTCTCTTAAATAATTCAAGATGCTTGAAATGGGTTTCCACATTTTTGGAAAATACTAGAATATCGTCTATATAGACTATTATGAAATTAGTATAAGGCATGAAAATATCATTCATAATTTTTTGAAATTCTGATGGAGAGTTCTTCAAACCAAAAGGCATAACGTTCCATTCATATTGTCCCTTTCCCATTATAACTATTACTTATAATATGTTCATGCTTTTCCAGGAGCACATCTTGGGGAGTAGGTCTAGGATAATAGTACATCCTTTGGATAGAGATAAAAGGTAACCATATGATTTTTCCTGCTCCAAAAAGCGTTAGGATGGTTTCCACAAATATCAATAGAGAACTGGTTCTTTAAATTAGCAATTTTTTCCTGTAATTTAGGATTTTGTAAAATATTATCAATCTCAATATTATTACTCTCTTGTTTTATAAAACTGACTTGGTTAGTTTTCAACATTAATTTCAAGGTTAATTCATTAATAATCCTTGTAAAATGTTGAAATTCACCCCGACCCTGTTGCTGAGAGTATCATCTCATAGTGCATCATGTATTTATAAACAGTCATAGTATAACATACCGTGTCCAGATATCTAGACATTACCTGCCATGGATCATTTTTCCATTTTAAGTCACCATTTTCCAGGAGAAGTATAAAATCTCTTTTATCATTTAGGTCAAATACTTCTGTATTTTCTTCATCAATTAGCACTACTAGTTGCGACCAACTTTTTGGTGCCTAGTTGTGCAAGGATATGACCTCATATGCATGTTCTTGTTCTTCCTCCTTTTCCCCTTCGTGAAGATGGAGGCCATGAAGGTCTCATCCTGAAAAGAAGAACATGAATTAGTCTAGATATTCTCTAGTAAGAAAATCAGGCAGACTATTATCTGAACCTTTCGTATAATGAATCTCAAAATCAAATGGTGCAAGTAATGCTTGACATCTCGCAAACATCTATTTAGAAACATTGTCTTTGCAGTCTTTATTAAATATAAATTTAGTTGCTTGGCAATCAGTTTTTATTAAAAACTTCTGATAATAAATAGAATTGGACAATATAATGTCATTTATTATCAGGACAATATAATGTCATTTATTATCAGGACAATATAATGTCATTTATTATCAGGACAATATAATGTCATTTATTATCAGAACAATATTGTGTTAGAACGCCACCATATCCTACATTTGAAGCATCGGTTTCCACCATCTTTTCCCAATTTGGATTGGCCAAAGTGAGACAAGCGAGGTTTTTAACCTTTGCTTTAATCCTTTTGACATCTTCAGTATGATCATTTGACCAAGCTTTTGGATTGTTCTTAAGCCTTCCGTATAGAATAGCCGTATCAATGGCTAAGTCCTTCATAAATGGAGCAACATAATTAAGACTTACCAGAAGTCTCTGCAATTGAGTCTTATTAGTAATGATATCAGAAAATTTAGAAGAAAATTCTATACTTTTATTGATCAGACTAATATTACCACGTTCAATATTGTGACCCAAAAATCTAACATTTCTCTGAAATAAGGCGATCTTAATCATCTTATATTTCTCCTGTCGATTATATTGTTCAGATTCCTTTGAGAGCATCTACCTCTCAGATTAGAGAAAATTATAGATGTGATAACATAAAAATTGATAGAGATAATATTGCTAGACCTGTCCCCAGGCCCAGTTCTGATTTAGATATAACTGAATCTGAAATAAATTTCTAGATTGATTAACTACATAAATTATTTTATGATGCCTAAAAAACAAATTGATTTTAGTCCGGGTTCCCCGGCAAGGGTAAAGATTGCTAAAGATTTTCGGCGATCTAAATAGAAACCTTTCCGGAAATGGTTCTTCAAAAATTTTAATAACAAAGAACACTATGCTTTTCAAGAAGAGTTTTATAAAGATCTTATTGAATCAGGACAAAATCATTTAATATCTTTTGTTCCTTGGTTTATGTGCAAACATGTTCATAATTATATCTCTATGATAGAAAGACTTTACTCTAAGTAATGGAGAAATTACAAAATTAGTTTTCCCTCCATTAAAATGTTTCCAAATTAATAAAAATGATAAGATTGTTAATTTTAATGCTTTTTCAAAATTATTTGAAAATGATATTGTTTAGTTACTACTCAGCATATTAATGCCATGATTAAGCAGAATACCTCCTCC